>JAGFNQ010002636.1:79070-265581 GCA_024364735.1 Boesenbergia rotunda | reverse complement strand
AGCTAGCAGCTGTGGTTTTTGCACTGAAGCTCTGGAGACACTACCTGTATGGAGTGCAGTGCAAAATCTTCACAGACCATCAAAGTTTGAAGTACTTTTTCACTCAAAAGGACCTGAATATGAGGCAGCGCAGGTGGCTAGAGTTGGTCAAAGGTTATGACTGTGAAATCCTCTACCACCCAGGTAAAGCTAATAAAGTGGCAGATGCATTGAGCAGAAAATCCTGTGCAGCACTGATGTCCTTATCATCACTGTCTCTACCACTTCAGAAAGAAATAAAGGATTTTGGAGTCGAGGTAATAATTGGGCAACTTTCTGCACTGACTCTAGAGTCAACCCTGCTTGTGGATATACAAAGAAAGCAAAGTCAAGACCCAGAAATCCAGAAGATCAAGCAGGGGATCCAAGAGGCAGAAAATTCAGAGTTTCGAGTATCAGATAGTGGCATACTCTATCTTGGAGACCGCCTTTGCGTCCCCAATGATGAGGAACTAAGAAAGAATATTGTAGAAGAAGCCCACAGTACCCCGTACTCTATGCATCCTGGTTCTACCAAGATGTACCAAGATTTAAAGAAGAGGTTCTGGTGGTCTGGACTCAAGCGAGACGTGGCCAGATATATCAGTACCTGCTTGACCTGCCAGAGAGTCAAAGCAGAACACCAGAGACCAGGAGGAGTTCTACAGCCACTTCCCATTCCAGAGTGGAAGTGGGAAGAAATATCCATGGACTTTATCACAGGTCTTCCAAGAACCACCCATGGACACGATGCAATTTGGGTGATAGTGGATAGATTGACCAAGTCTGCCCACTTCCTAGCCATCAAGTTATCGCATTCGGTAGAGCAGTTAGCACAGCTGTACGTGAAAGAAGTGATCAGGCTTCACGAGTTCCGAAGTCGATCGTTTCTGACAGAGATGGGCGTTCATCTCCCATTTTTGGAGGTGTGTTCAGGACGCCCTAGGCACCAGACTTCAGTTCAGCACAGCTTTCCATCCCCAGACAGATGGACAAACAGAGAGAGTAAATCAGATTTTAGAAGACATGCTCAGGGCTTGTGCATTGGACTTTAAAGGAGTTGGTGCAAATTTCTGTGCTTAGCTGAGTTTGCCTACAACAATAGCTATCAGGCCACCATCAGGATGGCACCTTATGAGGCATTGTATGGCAGGAAATGCAGATCACCATATGTTGGCAAGAAGCTGGTGAGAAGAAAGAGATGGAGTCAGGACTAGACAGCCAGACTGAGCTTATAGATGAGACCACTCAGGCTATCCAGACGATCCGCCAGAGGATTGAGACTGCCCAGAGTAGACAGAAAAGTTATGCTGACACACGCCGTAGACCACTTGAATTCCAAGTTGGAGATTCAGTATTTCTCAAGGTCGCTCCTATGAAGGGAGTGATGAGATTTGGCAAGAAGGGCAAGCTAAGTCCTCGCTACATAGGACCCTACAAGATCATAAAGAGGGTTGGTAAGGTAGCATATGAGCTGGACCTACCAGAGGATATGTCAGCTATCCACAGTACCTTTCATGTCTCTATGCTAAAGAAGTGTATTCACGACCCTAGCCAAGTGATTCAGCCTCAGTCAGTACAGATCCAAGAAGATCTTAGTTATGAGAGCAGACCGACACAGATAGTGGACAAAGCAGTTAAAGATTAAGAAACAAAGAAGTGCCACTAGTGAAGGTCATCTGGCAGAATCAAAAGCATGAAGAGGCTACTTGGGAACGTGAGGACAGCATGAGAGAGAGATATCCAGAATTATTCTAAGTTCGAGGACGAACTTTTCATAAGGTATGGGGGATTGTAACGCCCCAAAATTCCCATTTTTAGTTCTTAAAGTCCTTAGAATTATTTTAAAATGGTTTAGAAATATTCTAGATATTTTTAGGGATTTTTAGAATATTTTTATGGAATTTTTCGAGTCCGTTTAGTATAAAAAAAAAAGAAAAACGTTTAAGGGCAGCCGGGAGTTCGAACCCGCGACCACCAGGAGACCAGGAGCGCGCGCGACCAGCTGGGCTAGGGTATCAAGCACAGCAAAGGATGGAGAGAAATTTATTTAAGGTGTAGTTAGGTTAATCCGCCCCATAAGTATAAATAGGTAATTAAAGAGAGAAGTTTTATTTCTCTCCTCTCCAAACCCTCACGCCGACCTCTCCTCTCTTGGGCGAAACAACACCAAGCTCTAGGGGGCCGGCCAAGGCTCTCCTCCAAGAGATCTTCCAATATTCGGAATCCCCGCGACGAGAGGAACGCGTAGGCGCGAAGAATTCTCCGAGATCTCAAGTTTCTCCCGAGCCCTAGACGTCAATCTTGGTTGTAAGTCCAAGATATCAATGTAAGTACTGCTCACCTGCAGTAAGAGGCGGTTTTTCCGCAAGAATTTCCCTTAAAAGTTTTTAAAAAGAGATATTTCCTTTTTGTTTAAGTTTTTGCATGTGATCTTAGTTCATTATATGCTTGTATAAGTTTGATTAAGCACCCTATGTGAGATTAGGGGCTAAGAAAGTTATGAGAAAAGAAAAGAGAAGATAAAGATAAGAAAAGAAAAGGCCAAGGCCTTAAGAAATCCCCAAAAGTCAAGACTTAGGGATTTTAGCACGCAAGGTGCTCGAGAAAATGCCAAGGCATTTACAGATAAGAAAGAAAAGAAAGAAAAGCTATTTTATTTTCTAAGGCCAGTACCCGGCGTCCAAGGGCGTCGTTAAAGAAATCCAGGTGTCCAATTCCAAGGTCTTGGCCCTGGTAGACCAAGGTCTGCTCTATTAGGATTGGTGGCTCGCTACCCCAACCTTTTAGGGAACGCGCATGAGATGGTACTTACGTCTTCAGTGGATCCAAGTGATTATTATTTCAAGTATATGCTTTAGCAAAGTTTCTAAAGTTTAAAGAGTTTTCAAAAAGTTAAAGAATAGCTAAAGTTTCAAGTTGAGCCAAGAAAAGTAAATTGAGATTTATTAATGCTTGAGTATGCATGTTTTGAGTTATACATGTTCTTAGTTTTCTTTCAAGCATATAAGTATCTCATATGATTTTCATATTGTTCAAGAAGCATGTTTGCACATTTCGAGATTTTGTGAGCTAGATAGTACTTACTAAGCTTTTGCTTACTAGTTGCATTTCCTCTTACTGCAGATAAAGGTAAAGGCAAGCAATTCTGAAGGAAGGCGACGAGGCGGTGCTGAGTAAAGTGTGTGTGGTGGCTGATTTTGGAGAGATCCTTGAGACGAGACAATTTAGTTATTTGAATTACAATGTTTTAGTTTATTCAAATTTCAAGTTCTTGCTTTATGGAGTTTAGCGAACATTTAAGCTTTGGATAGTTTTACATGCTCAATTTCTTAGAGTAAAGATTCCATGTCATTTCATTTAGCATACATATCCTTATGATTGCATTGGATGAGTAAAAGTGTGAGTAGTTTGAAATATTGATACTTTGTTAGAGAAATAGATGCATGTGCCAAGATAGTATTAATTTCCCTTTGAATCAAGTTTTATTGCTTAAGTATGTTTAGAAAAGTTGCTTTCTCATTTGATAATGCCTTAGGGATGTTTCAGAATTTTGTGTAATGAGTTTCAATGGTTAGAAGTTAAGTTTGGTACAAACTCTAGCTTAAAGTCTATGTGGATTTTTCATAACTTGCTAAATTCCGCAAAAGTCCTAATTTCAAGTTTATGGATTCGTTTTGATGGGCTAAATTGTTTAGAAAACTGGTATAGAGTATAGAAATGGTGTCATGATTTTATATGGCTCGAAAGTATAGGTTTGGTGGAGTTTTGAAACAAGGCTTCGAATCTGAAAAACAGGTTTCAGACTTATCAGTCGACTGGTACAGTTTCAGTCGACTGATACCCGTAAGCTGAGTTGGGCGAGGCAAGTTTCAATAAGTATTTTCTTACGAGTTTTTGAGAAAGAAAGTGTGACATGGTATCATGCATGACTATTTAAGTTAGAATATCATTCTTAAATAGATTAAAAAGAAAAAAAAAGATTTCCGCATTTTTAGTCGTGCATTAGAGTCGAGAAGTAGACAAAAGTAACGATCCGTCTAAGGCAGGAGAAGGCGGGTCGCTACAAACAATATGCTTAAGTTAGTGATATATTAGACAAAGTAAGGGTGAGTCAAGAAATCCGTATCAAGGTGAAGAAAAGTCCTAGTTAACCTAGGCAATAAGTCCGGGTTCGAGGAATTGGGCACTAAGTCCTGATCATGGATTGGGCACTAAGTCCTGGCCGAGGGCTGGGCACCTAAGACCTGACCGAGGGTTGGGCACCGAAGTCTTGGTTCATGGAATTGGGCAATAAGTCCTGGTCGCGGACTGGGCATGAAGTCCTGATTCGAGGAATTGGGCAATAAGTCCTGGCCGAGGGCTGGGCACCGAAGACCTGACCGAGGGTTGGGCAATAAGTCCTGGTCATGGACTGGGCACGAAGTCCTAATTGTTGGATCGAGAAATGCGAGAGAGGGGGGGGTGAATGTCGCAATTCGTTCGGATTTAAAAAGAGCGGGTGCGCAGCGGAAATAAAAGAGAACACAATAACGCAAACACAGCTGGTTTACTTGGTTCGGAGCCTGGGTCGACTCCTACTCCAAGGCCCACGGTCGTTGACCGTTTTCTGCGGGCAATTCTATAAGTTCGCAAAGTTTACAATTAGATTTTACAATAAGGCAGAATAGTAAACTTTAAATACAACTCTTGTTACCGACGTCCGGTGAAGATTGAAGTTCTGGAGCAGCGGGACGTCGTCGGCTTGAGTTGGCAGCTTTCTGGAGCGTGTCGTGGAAGCAGAAGAGCGTAGAATTGTCGAAGGAATTAGTTGTACTTTGAAGAGGGTCGAGGCCCTCTTTATATAGGGCAGGGGGCGCCCGACATGCTCGGGGCGCCCTCCACGTGGCAGCAGATCCGGCGATGCTCTAGTCAAAGCTGATCTCGTTATCTTCGGGATTGTTTTTGACTGGGGCGCCCGACGCGCACGGGGCGCCCGATTGACCGGTCAAACTTTATCACCGAGGCTTCGCGAGGGTGAGCTGCAGCCGCCTTCAGTGGCGTGGCACAGTGGGCGCCCGAGACACGCGGGGCGCCCGATCTGCGCGGCACCCGATTTGCGCGGCGCCCGCGACAAGAGGGGTGCCCGACATGCGCGGGGCGCCCCCCCAACGCGCTGCTGTCGGAGGTTTACTTCTCTGCTGACTTTGGGTTGACTTTGGGGCGCCCGACACATCCGGGGCGCCCTGCTCAGCTGCGGCCTCACTCCTTTGAGGCCCTCTGAGCTGCAGAAACGCAGTCCTTCGGTCCTGCATCCAGGGTTAGTCCAAAATAGCAAATACTAAGTTGATTTTTCACAGCCTTAGCTGTCTTGGTTCTGACTTTGGGTCTCCAAAATGGAGCCCTAGGTCGAACCGACGCCTAATGTTCCCTCAAGGGGAACGCGTCCTCACCTACTCCTCTCGGGAGAGTTTACCTGGTGCCAACCGGATCCTCCAGTTGGACTTTTGCCTGACGGTCCTTTGTCAGGGCTTGGATGCCGAGCTGTCCTTCGCCCGGTGCCTAGCATTCCTTTGCTAGGGCTTTAGTCCCAGGCTGTCCTTCGCATAGAGCCTAGCAGTCCTTCGCTAGGTCTTGGATGCTGGCAGTCCTTCGCCAGTTGCCTAGCAGTCCTTCGCTAGGGCTTGGATGCTGGCAGTCCTTCGCCAGTTGCCTAGCAGTCCTTTGCTAGGGCTTGTCCATTCTGGCAGTCCTTCGCCAGAGCCTAGCGGTCCTTTGCTAGGGCTTTTCCTGTCTGGCAGTCCTTCGCCAGTACCTAGCATTCCTTCGCTAGGGCTTTCTTTCCTGGCATTCCTTTACCAGTGCCTAGCAGTCCTTCGCTAGGGCTTTTTCTGCACACTCAGTGAACAACGTTAGATCACAAATAAACTTAACTTTGAATCCTTTGCCAATATCAAAACACAGGTTCGATATGGTGCTTCCTGCACCAACACTAATCCAGAAGATCGGGCAAAAATCCAATCGGAGGAGTCAGTTGGCAAACTTCTCCTGAGAGGAGTAGGCGGCGTGTTCCCCGGGAAGGGAACTCGGTTTGACCTAGGGTTTAGCGAGAAATTCAAAGTCAGAACCAATCGTTAAGGCTAAGATTGTATAAGTGTTTGTCTTGTGTTTGTGTATCTTGCAGGTACCTAGAATTGAAGGCAAAGCAGGCGAACAAACACAAGAGAAGTCTGGGAGACAGCTCCTGGGCGCCTGACTTGAATTAGGCGCCCAAGAGAAGCAGGCGCCCCAGTTAGGGCAACCTACTCTCAGGCGCCTTGTATGGGTCAGGCGCTTGGGAAGACTGGATCTCATCCTTCCGCGATTTCGGTGCTGGATAGGCTTTGATCGAGACTTGGGAGGCGTCCTATAGCAACATAGGTGCCCAAGAAGACACTATATAAAGGGGTTCGCCCCCTCAACTCAGATGAACATCTGCTACACCATTCTAGGTATTCCAAGCGAAGAAAAAGTGCTAGAGACGAAGCTCTGCGACCAAGGAGGCTCCAGGAGGAAGTGCGCTGCACTTCGGAGTTCCAGATCGGCCGCGATCGTCGACTTTCCTGTTTGGTTTGCATTTATTTTTATGCACTTAATTTCCTTATCATTTTGGTTGTAAAACTTGAACTGTAAGATGGGTTTCTCCACCTTCGGAAAGTCCAGAAAGGAGACAATTAGTGGACGGGTGCTACCCGTAATTAGGCCTTAGACGTACTAACCCTGGGGGGTTGGGAACCAAGTAAAACCCACGTGTCTTGTGTGCTTTTTTGTTCGTTATGTTTTCGCTGTACTAGTAACTCTCTGAATAGAACGAACCTCGAAGTTTACGATGAGTTTCCGAAAAGTTTCCAAGTCGATATTCACCCCCCTGTATCGACGGCACCGGTCCTACAATTACTTTCTTCCTTCTCGACTTAGAACGAGCCTTGTCTCTTGATCCACACTGAGTTTTGCTCCTATCACGCTGTTGGTTACTATTTACTACAAGTCCTCCTTGAGAAACTTTGTCACTTGCTTTTTTCCTTTGATGAAATCCTAACAAAGCACCTATGACCTCCTCTAATTTGAGAGTTTCCTTTCCCCCACATCAGAGTAGTAACCAAATTCTCGTACAAAAGAGATGATGGTAGAAAATTCAACAACATCAGTACCTTATCTTCATCCTCGATTTTCACATCAATCCACTTCATATCGCTCACAATATGGTTGAATACATTGATATGTTGGCTTAGATCGGTTTCCTCTGTCATTTTCAGCCTGAATAATTTCTGCTCAAGATATAACTTATTTGTTAATGACTTTGACATGTATCGACTTTCTAACTT
This sequence comes from Boesenbergia rotunda, assembly GCA_024364735.1. Lineage (NCBI taxonomy): Eukaryota > Viridiplantae > Streptophyta > Magnoliopsida > Zingiberales > Zingiberaceae > Boesenbergia > Boesenbergia rotunda. Next base: position 258,220 of record JAGFNQ010002636.1, on the reverse strand, counting down.
TTGTCAAACTGCCATCCGTGACTCCTCATCCATGACATGATCATCATATCATCCGTAAGATAAAGCCTGATTGTTGCCACTACCTTCGCCTGAAATTCTTCCCAATTTGATGTCTCAATGTTTTCCAGTTTCCTTACTCCTAGCATCTTCGCCATGCCATGTTTTACTAATAAGTTCTTGATCCTCCTTGGCCACAGTCATAAGTTTTTGGTTCTGTCAAATTTTACCATATCAAACATCATAGAAGACGTTCCTGACATGTTAAAGAATTCCTCCATACCTTACACTGATACTAATTTTTGCACAAAATGGGGCAACACCTCTAACGTGCAGAAGAAGAGGAAGAGAAAAAGAGATCATGAGGAGTAAGAGACAAAGACACGCAAAGAGAAAGAGAAACACAAGATAGAAGATGAAGAGGAGAGAGAAGAAGGAGAAAAAGAGTTACCATGGTTTGGCGATATGCCTACTCCACAAAATGGCTGAAACTTTATTAGAATTTTGTCTACACAAGAGAATACACACTATTTTCTTGATCATAATGATTATGATGATCTAGTAGGTTTACAATGACCCCTAAAAATAATGCCTTAATCCAGACCTAGTAAAACTATAGCAGAATTTTATTAGGAAATATCTTAATTGATTTTTCGTAGGAAAATCTTAACAGATTTGTCTTTTATGATATTGCTTATTCAAATATGAGTCACCTATCAACAGTACAATAGAACAAACAAAACCATAAGCAAACTATAATTGGGTAAGCATCGACAGGGAGGGCCATGGCATGACTACAACATTCAGGTTATTGGATAATCAATGTTCAAAATAAAGGAATTATTTTTAAATTTATGAAAATTAAATTTAGATTTATCTATTAAATTAATTTGAGTTGATAATATCAAATGGTCAAATTGATAATATCAAACGGTCAAGTACAGAAGAAAAAATTATTTGGAATGACTTAGTTGGCTAGAAAACTGGGTTATCCTATATGTTCAAGTGTTGATTATCGACCATCGGTTGTTTCGTGTCTACTGCCAAATTATTGACTGTTAATTTCCAAGTTGAGTCGCCAACTGTTGAATGCTGACTTCGAGCCCCGAGTCGAATTGCCAAATGTTGAATGCCTAATGCTGACTTTGAATGTCGGTCGAGTCATGGACTACTAAGTCATTGAGTCGAGTCATCAACTACCAACTCCATGTTGAAACTGAGTGCTCTAGAGTGGAAGACACCGAGGTCTTCTTTCAAACAATTTCCTTAAAACAGATTCGTCCCACCTCCGACTATGCTTCGAGGTTGTTGTGAGTCATCTATTTCCAAGAACAAAATGGCAAACTGTGAATCTCCACCAAGCACCGGTAGTCACAGCGAACTAAGATAATACCTGAAGGCTATCATGAGTAGATCTACCAGGACATAGAGGAAAAACTATGAGAGAACAAAGGTAGATTGAGAAGACACTATAGCTTTTCTCTTCTACTTTTTGCTCAAGATCAAACCTCCATATATGAGAGTGTCTCTCCTTTGGCCATGTTAAATGGCCCATTAAAGGCCATTTACTACCATTACCGCTTGGATCGAAACGCTAGTCATTTCACCTGAGAGGCTATAGATACATCATTAACATTAGTTAATGTATATGTTATTTACTTGAGCAGGAAGCAAAAATATATTCATGTGATAAAATATTGGTTGTTCCACTTGAGCAAATTTTACCCCAGTCGATCTAGCATTCTACACGCCAGATCGTTCTTGCATATAATTCAACTTGGTTCAGTACAATCTAGGCTCTAGCTTTGCACCCTTTGAACAATCCACCTCTTATTCATCCACCTCTTATTGTTTTCCATTTAAATTTTCAATCCCTCACATGAATGGAGACATGGTATGTGGATAATATTCAACATTTAAGTTTAGTATAAGATAGATAGATTTACCTTTTAAATCTTCCCTTGTGAAGATATATTTGCTTACTGGTTGACAGTAGACATAATGTCCTTAGACTGTTCTATTGTCTATGTAAGCATTGACATATATATCTCACCTAAGACTCACCTTGATATAACTTAGTTCTCATGAGTGTATTTATTTTTGGCTTTGAACATGCCTGATTCTGTGAAAAGTGTTGGTGCCGGAAATACCAAAGTCGAACCTATGTTTTGATAATGGCAAAGGGTTCAGAAGTTAGGATTTGGTTGTGATCTAACAAAGTTACTGTTGGTGCAGGCAGCACCTAAGTCAAACTTGGGTTTTGATAATGGCAAAGGGTTCAGAAGTTAAGATGTTATTGTGTTCTAATTTTGTTCACTGAGTGTGCAGGAAGAAGTCCTAGGTACATTAGGCAAAGAAGTCCTGGCAAAGGGCTGGGCAAGAAGACCTGACCGGAAGCTGGGCAAAGAAGTCCTGGTTGAGGACTGGGCACGAAGTCCTGGCAAGGGGCTGGGCACCGAAGACCTGACCGGAAGTTGGGCACGAAGACCTGGTCTGGTGGATCGGGCAAAAGTCCAACCAGAGGAGCCGGTTGGCAAAAGGTAAACTCTCCTGAGAGGAATAGGTGAGGACGCGTTCCCTGTCGAGGGAACAGTAGGCGTCGGTTCGACCTAGGATTCCATTTGGGAGATTCGAAGTCAGAACCAAGACAGCTACGGCTGTAATTATTACTTACTATGTTTCATGGGACTAACCTTAGTTGCAGGGTTGAAGGATTGATCGTCTGCAAGTGAAGATTCTTCACTGGGCCTAGGCGCCCGAATGGAGTCAGGCGCCCGAATGGGCTCAGGCGCCCGAATGGGCTCAGGCGCCCGAATGGGCTCAGGTGCCCGTAAGGATACGGGCGCCCAAGAGTGAAGGCAAATCCCAAATCATAGCCGCGAAGCCACTGAACCAAGCCGGATCAAGCGCCTGAGGCATCCGTGAGGTCACGGGCACCCCCATCAGCTCAGGCACCCAAGTGGGGAGGATAAGCGCTGACCAAGCCCACAGATAAGGATTCCCATATCGAAGGGCACGTGTCAGGCGCCCCCAACCCATCAGGCGCCCGATAGAGTACTATAAAAGGGGCTCGACCCCAAGGCTTCAACAACATAGTTTTCTAACGTTCCAAAGCTTTTCATTCAAGCGCTACGCCCCGGCAAACTCTGACTTCGAGATTCCAGCGCCGATGACGTCCCTCTGCTCCAAAATACGATCCACATCGGGCATCGGTAACGAAAAGTGTAGTTTGTTTCATTTCCTGCAATATTTCTGTACTTAACTTGTAAACTGTTTTGTGCGATTATAGAATTGCCCAAAGTAAACGGTCAAGGACCGTGGGCCTTGGAGTAGAAGCCGACCGCGACTCCGAACCAAGTAAAAATCGTTCTGTTCTTGCGTATATTAATTTATTTCCGCTGCGTACTTGCTCTTTAATTTATCCGAAAAGTTTTAACGATATTCACCCCCCCCTCTTTCGTTTTCTCGATCCAACAAGTGGTATCAGAGCGGGTGGCTCAAATTTGGTGCAACCACCAATTTGAGAGTTTTTCAGATTTTACGAAATTTTTAATTTCATTTTCTTTCGAATTTTTCTCGTTAATCGAGGTTGGTGCAACACCACTCGATCGTTTTTAATTATCTTATTCCCGCACTACTAATCCAAGACCAAGTCTTGGGACAAGATTTTTTTTGTTTTTTTTTCATTTCAGAAATCTTAATGGTCATGCAAGAGGGTTTCAACACAGCCAGACCACCACTCTTCAGTGGAGAACACTTTGTTGGATCGAGAGAATACGATAGAGGGGGGGTGAATATCGTAAAACATTTCGAATTCGAGATTAAGAGAATTAGCAGCGGAAATTTAAAACACAACGCAAAGAACTCAAGCGATTTACTTGGTTCGGAGTCACGGTCGGCTCCTACTCCAAGGCCCACAGTCGTTGACCGTTTACTGCGGGCAATTCTATATGTGCACAAAAAGGTTTACAGACAGATATTACAGTTGAAGTACAGTAAACTTAAAAAGTCAGCTCTTTGTTATCGACGCCCGGTGTGGATTGTATTTTGGAGTAGAGGGACGTCGTCGGCCCTTGTATCTCGAGTTGGGAGGTTTCCGAGGCAGAGCGCTTGAGTAGAAGAGCGTATTGGCATTTGAAGAAGTGATGCTGAAGCCTCAGGGGTCGAGCCCCTTTTATAGCAGGTCTAGGGGTGCCCGGGACGTTAGGGGCGCCCTCCACGTGTCCTCCGATCCGTAACCCTCTCGGTCAGCTCTAATCCCTCCAAAATCGGGATCGAGCTTTGACAGGGGCGCCCTGGAAGCAGGGGGCGCTCGACTTGACTCAGTCTGCTGGCTTCTCGCTGGCTTGAACCTTATCTGCCTTGTTGGCTTGCACCCAGGGCGCTCGGAGCATCCGATGTAACGACCCGGGGAATTCTCTTAATATTTCTTTAAAATATTAAGCATGTCTAGATAATTTTCCGAGGGAACTAGAAATATTAACACGAATTTTAGGCTAGAAATCCATGTTTTTCCATTTAAATTGGGGGGAAAAGGCCCTAATGGGTCTTATATGGGCTTTCTAGCACCATGATTATTGGTAAATTTTAGGTAAAAATTTATAGAAATATAAAGGGATTTTGATGGGAAATATTAACATAATTATGGGAAAATATTTAGAGGATTTTTGAAATATTAAAAATAATAATAATAATAAAATACAAAAAAATAGTGCATGCACCAAGGATTGAACCTTAGACCTCTTGTTCAACCATGCATGCTCTAACCAATTCACCTAGCAAGGGAGTGCTATGAGGAAATGAAGTGGATTATGGTTAAGGCTTAGGAAAAATGAAGAGTCATCAACCATGACTCTTCATTTGCCTCCTTAATGTGTTAAAAAGAGGGGGGTTTGGGAGTTTCTTTCTTCCTTCCATCAATTCCACCTCTCTTCTTCCTCCTCCCTCAAGCTGGCCGAAACTTCAAGGAAGGTTTTCCTTGAGAAAACTTCACAAGAGGGCTTAATCTTCAAGTGTTAAGGGTCATCTACAAGGTTACAAGGGCAAAGGGTGATCAAGGGGCAACCAAAGTCTTCATCATCTTCCCTTTTTAAGGTCTAAAAACCAAGATAACCCAAAGTAAGACCCCCTCACCTGTGGTGTAATGGTTTTTCCTTGATGTGGATATGATCTAAGTGTTTATTTAAGATCTAAGATGAAAATCCATGAAAAAGAAGTTAGGGTTTCGGCCACTTGCAAGTTTCATGGCTAGGTTTAGTTTCTAACTCTCAAATGATGGTTCTTATGATTTATTATGATGTAAGTGATGTTGGTGGTGATTTACATGAAATTTTACATGATTATAAGGCCTAATGAATTTTGGCCAAGAACCCTAACCCATGGTTGGACCTTGATCTAACCATTCAACATATAAGTTTTGGTTCCCTATGGCATGATGGGTAGAAATTATGTTTTATAGGAATTTTTCATGAACTTTAGGGACCCTTAAAGTTTCGGCCAAGGGCAAGAACTAGGGTTAAAGGATTAGGGTTGGCCTTAAGTACGGAATCAAATGTTTTCTATGGCCTAGTATGTATGTATGAGATGTTGTTTGGGGATTTATGCAAAGTTTTCATGGACCTAGGGTTCCTTGGAGCTTTCGGCCAAGGACATAGCCTAGGTCTAGGGTTAGGTTAAAACTACAAAGATGCATGTTTATAGGTTACTAAGATGTATGTTTAAGTATGATGGAAGAATTTCTATGTTAACCAAACCCTTAGTTTATATGTCATGAATTATATGTTAGGTCACTTGTGGTGATAACTCATAAATGTTTAGACATGTGCCATGATTTATGAATGATAGGTATGTATGCCATGATTTATGAATGATATGTATGTATGCCATGCTTTATGAATAATTTGTATGTATGCCATGATTTATGAATGATATGTATGTATGTCATGCTTTATGAATAATTTGTATGTATGCCATGCTCATGAATATATGTACGTATGCCATGTTTAAGAATGAAAATGATGAAGGAAGTTAAAGTTCATGCCTTCGAGGCATAATGATGATATGGAATGAAAATGAAGGAAGAAGTTAAGGTTCATGCCTTCAAGGCATAACGATGAAGTTAAGTATGATGAATGAATGAATATGCTATGAATGATTATGAAGGAAGAAGCTTGTGAAAGTATTTTATTTTATGAATGGGCTTGTACCGGACCTAAGTAAGGTCCACGGTTCTGGACTACCGATGAAGCTGTCCATGGTTCGGGACTACCGATGAAGCTGTCCTTACCCTAGTAGGTCGAGATTAGCTACCTCGTATTTACTTAGAGATGCGTGCATATGATGTATGAATGTGGTACAAGCCATGGCCCAATGAATGTTATGATTATGTTTAAGAATTTAAAAGTACGATTTAAAACTAAGCATCCTTATGATATATGCATCTGCTACATGCATCCATCCATGATATGCATTATGTTTATGAAAAGTATGTTTATGAAAAGTATGTCTATGCAAGGTAGGTTGATGCAAAGTATGATAATGCAAAGTATGTTCATGTTAATTAGGATGCCATGATAATGTTTATTGTTCATGTTAATTATGATGTCATGATTATGTTTATTGTTCATGTTAATTAGGATGCAATGATTATGTTTATATGTTCATGTTAATTATGATGCCATGATTATGGTTAATATTGTTCACGTTAATTATGATGTCATGATTATGTTTATTGTTCATGCTAATTTATGATGCCATGATTTATTTATGTTTATGCTAAGTTAGGATGCCATGATTTTATTTACGTTCATGCTAATTTATGATGCCATGATTTTAATTATGTTCATGCCAAATTATAGTGCCATGATTTTATTTATGTACATGCCAGATTATAATGCCATGATTTTATTTATGTTCATGCTAATTTATGATGCCATGATTTATTTATGTTCATGTTAAATTAGGATGCCATGATTTTATTTATGTTCATGCAAATTTATGATGCCACGATTTAATTTATATTCATGCCAAATTTTAATGCCATGATTTTATTCATGTTCACGTTAGACTATGATGCCATGATGATATCTATGTTCATGCTGATGCCATGATGATATCTATGTTCATGTTTATACGACGTATGGATTTTGTGAGTAGGAAAAGGGTCTTACTAAGCCTCCGTGCTTATAGTTTTATTTTCTTATACCGCAGATTAAGCAAGAGATTTCAAAGGAAGCAGCAGGAGAGGCAAGACTATGTGTGTGTGGTAGTGACATGGCCAAGAGTCCCTCTCATTTCACTGATTGCATGTTTTGTTATCTTACAATCCTTATGTTGGTTATGCTCTACTTATGATAGCTATGCCTATGAAACAACCTACTACTTATGAAGTTATGGATAAAACTACTTGCTACTTGAAAGGCTTATGAATGAATTATGGAAAGTAAATAATCATGATGCTATGCATGCTGGTAATAGGTTACCTGAAATGCTCATGAAAGCTTATGAATGTGTTACGAAAAGTTGATATCATGATGTTAGATATGTGTATATGAATTAAGCACTAATTGTATGGTTAAAAGCATGTGAAAAAGAATTTATGATTCCGCTGCATTAAGAGGTTTTATATGCACATGTATGTTTAGCGTAACGCCGCTTTATAAAAAAAAAAAGCGGGCGTTACAGGTTGGTATCAGAGCAGTAACCATCTCACTACACACACATCAAGCCCTCTCCCTGCAGCTTCCAAGTAAGTACCTCTTTACATATCTTATAGTAGTAAGCACTTTTAGGATGTTTTATGATTTTAGGATATGCAAGTATGAATGATATTTTATGATAGCAAGTACTTTTAGGATATGTAATATGAACGATACTTTACCTTATTTTTTTTTATGAAACCAAATACTTTAGAATCTAATATGCGGGTAGGAATAACAATAACACATACTAGCCTAATGCCATATACTAAGAAGAAGATATGCCTCCACAAGTTCTAGACTACAAATTCTTAACGACCCTGCCTTCGGGAGAAATAATGACATCCCACATGCTGCGTGCTGTGCCAGTCAGAATTGCAGAAAGAGAACTCTACTGCGATCTGCTAGTACTCGACATGCAGAATTATGATGTTATATTGGGTATGATTTCCTGAGCAAATACGGTGCTTCTATCGAGTGCCGTAAGCGAAAGGTGGTCTTCCAACCCGAGGCAGGTGCTATGTTTGAATTTATCGGAGAGTCAAGGAAAAGAACCGGGAAATTCTTATCGACTCTCAAAGCACAGAAAATGTTAGACAAGGGATACACTGGATTTCTAGCACATGTGGTCGACGCAAGTCAAACCAAGGACCAGAAGCTAGAAGAGGCCAGGAGTGTATGCAATGACCCAGAGAAGTTTCTTGGAGCTAAAAAGGAGGCTTACAAGTGCTCCAAAATTCTTACCCTTCCGGAAAGTAATCAGAGCTTCGATATGTACAGTGATGCCTCCAAACTAGGACTTGGAGTTGTACTTATGTAGAGTGGTAAGGTCATTGCTTATGCCTCTAGGCAACTCAAGGAACATGAGCAGAACTACCCCACTCACGATCTGGAACTGGCCGCGGTGGTATTCGCTCTTAAGATATGGAGGCATTATCTGTACGGAGCGCAGTGTCGAATTTATACAGACCACCAGAGTCTGCGATATTTCTTCACTCAGAAGGACCTGAATATGAGACAACGCCGATGACTTGAGTTGGTGAAGGACTATGACTGCGAGATCTTCTACCATCCAGGGAAGGCAAACAAAGTGGCTGATGCACTCAGTCGGAAGGCAAGTGCTACCCTGATGTCTATATCTAGATTACCCCGACCACTCGAAAGAGAAATGGTTAATTTTGGGGTCGAGGTCATCTCCGGACGACTTTCCACCATGACAATATCACCCACGCTATTTGGGGATATATTGGAAAAGAAGAATAGTGATCTGAGTCTTCAGAAAATAAAACAGGAGATCTTAGAAGGAAAAGACGATGGTTTTCATATCGCAAAAGGGGGGGAACTATACCTTAGGGATCGTCTATGTATTCCTAATGATCCGGAGCTTCGAAGGAAAATACAAGCGGAAGCTCACGGAACCCCTTATTCGATGCATCCAGGATCCACCAAGATGTATCAAGATTTGAAAGAGAAGTTCTGGTGGTCCGGTATGAAGAGAGATGTGGCTCAGCATGTCAGTACTTGCATGACTTGCCAGCAAGTAAAAGCAGAACACCAGCGACCCGGAGGAGTTCTGCAGCCACTTCCAATTTCGGAATGGAAATGGGAAGATATCTCAATGGATTTCATTTCAGGACTTTCCCGGACTACAAACGGATATGATGCGATATGGGTAATTGTGGACAGGTTGACTAAGTCTGCTCACTTCTTAGCAATCAAGATGACTTATTCGATTGAGCAACTGGCTCAATTATATGTTAAGGAGATAATCAGACTTCATGGAGTTCCCAAGACCATCATCTCAGATAGGGATGGTCGCTTTACTTCGCACTTCTGGGAGTGTGTTCAGAAGTCTCTCGGCACTAAATTGCGATTTAGCACCGCGTTTCACCCTCAGACTGATGGGCAAATCGAACGGGTGAATCAAGTACTAGAAGACGTGTTGCGAGCTTGTGCCTTGGATTTCAAAGGGAGCTGGTGTCGATATCTACGCTTAGCGGAATTCACTTACAACAATAGCTACCAAGCTACTATCGGAATGACACCTTATGAAGCGTTGTACGGGAGGAGATGTAGATCTCCGATCTGTTGGTATGAGGGTGGTGAAAAGAAGGAAATGGGGCTCACAACAGATGTCATCGACAGCACCACTCGAGCTATACTATTCGACAACGGATAGAAACTGCTCAGAGCCGGCAGAAGAGTTATGCCGATGTCCGGCGTAGACCACTGGAATTTAATGTTGGAGACTTGGTGTTCCTCAAAGTGGCTCCGATGAAAGGGGTGACAAGATTTGGGAGGAAAGGAAAACTAAGTCCGCGTTATGTGGGGCCGTACCTGATCCTGAAAAGAGTTGGTAAGGTGGCATATGAGCTGGAGCTGCCTTCCGAGATGTCGGCCATTCATAATGTGTTCCATGTGTCAAACGCTTAAAAAGTGTATCCCAAATACGGACCAAGAGATCGAGCCACAGACAGTGCAAGTGTAGGAGAACCTAAGCTATGAAAGCAGACCTATCCAGATCTTGGATCGGGAAGTCAAGAAGCTAAGGAGTAAGGAGGTACCCTTAGTCAAGGTTCTATGGCAAAGTCAGCGGTTCGAAGAAGCTACCTGGAACGCGAGGACGAGATGAGGCGCAAGTACCCGGAGCTATTCTAAGTTCGAGGACGAACTTTCACGAGGTATGGGGGATTGTAACGACCCGAAAAATTCTCTTAATATTTCTTTAAAATATTAAGCATGTCTAGATAATTTTCCGAGGGAACTAGAAATATTAACACGAATTTTAGGCTAGAAATCCATGTTTTTCCATTTAAATTGGGGGAAAAAAAGGCCCTAATGGGCCTTATATGGGCTTTCTAGCACCATGATTATTGGTAAATTTTAGGTAAAAATTTATAGAAATATAAAGGGATTTTGATGGGAAATATTAACATAATTATGGGGAAATTTTTAGAGGATTTTCGAAAAATTAAAAAATAATAATAATAATAAAATACAAAAAAATAGTGCATGCACCAAGGATTGAACCTTGGACCTCTTGTTCAACCATGCATGCTCTAACCAATTCACCTAGCAAGGGAGTGCTATGAGGAAATGAAGTGGATTATGGTTAAGGCTTAGGAAAAATGAAGAGTCATCAACCATGACTCTTTATTTGCCTCCTTAATGTGTTATAAAGAGGGGGGTTTGGGAGTTTCTTTCTTCCTTCCATCAATTCCACCTCTCTTCTTCCTCCTCCCTCAAGCTGGCCAAAACTTCAAGGAAGGTTTTCCTTGAGAAAACTTCACAAGAGGGCTTAATCTTCAAGTGTTAAGGGTCATCTATAAGGTTACAAGGGCAAAGGGTGATCAAGGGGCAACCAAAGTCTTCATCATCTTCCCTTTTTAAGGTCTAAAAACCAAGATAACCCAAAGTAAGACCCCCTCACCTGTGGTATAATGGTTTTTCCTTGATGTGGATATGATCTAAGTATTTATTTAAGATCTAAGATGAAAATCCATGAAAAAGAAGTTACGGTTTCGGCCACTTGCAAGTTTCATGGCTAGGTTTAGTTTCTAACTCTCAAATGATGGTTCTTATGATTTATTATGATGTAAGTGATGTTGGTGGTGATTTACATGAAATTTTACATGATTATAAGGCCTAATGAATTTCGGCCAAGAACCCTAACCCATGGTTGGACCTTGATCTAACCATTCAACTTATAAGTTTTGGTTCCCTATGGTATGATGGGTAGAAATTATGTTTTATAGGAATTTTTCATGAACTTTAGGGACCCTTAAAGTTTCGGCCAAGGGCAAGAACTAGGGTTAAAGGATTGGGGTTGGCCTTAAGTACGGAATCAAATGTTTTCTATGGCCTAGTATGTATGTATGAGATGTTGTTTGGGGATTTATGCAAAGTTTTCATGGACCTAGGGTTCCTTGGAGCTTTCGGCCAAGGACATAGCCTAGGGCTAGGGTTGGGTTAAAACTACAAAGATGCTTGTTTATAGGTTACTAAGATGTATGTTTAAGTATGATGGAAGAATTTCTATGTTAACCAAACCCTTAGTTTATATGTCATGAATTATATGTTAGGTCACTTGTGGTGATAACTCATAAATGTTTAGACATGTGCCATGATTTATGAATGATAGGTATGTATGCCATGATTTATGAATGATATGTATGTATGCCATGCTTTATGAATAATTTGTATGTATTCCATGATTTATGAATGATATGTATGTATGTCATGCTTTATGAATAATTTGTATGTATGCCATGCTCATGAATATATGTACGTATGCCATGTTTAAAAATGAAAATGATGAAGGAAGTTAAAGTTCATGCCTTCGAGGCATAATGATGATATGGAATGAAAATGAAGGAAGAAGTTAAGGTTCATGCCTTCAAGGCATAACGATGAAGTTAAGTATGATGAATGAATGAATATGCTATGAATGATTATGAATGAAGAAGCATGTGAAAGTATTTTATTTTATGAATAGGCTTATACCAGACCTAATTAAGGTCCACGGTTCTGGACTACCGATGAAGCTGTCCACGGTTCGGGACTACCGATGAAGCTGTCCTTACGGTTCGGGACTACCGATGAAGCTGTCCTTACCCTAGTAGGTCGAGATTAGCTATCTCGTATTTACTTAGGGATGCGCGCATATGATGTATGAATGTGGTACAAGCCAGGGCCCAATGAATGTTATGATTATGTTTAAGTATTTAAAAGTACGATTTAAAACTAAGCATCCTTATGATATATGCATCTGCTACATGCATCCATCCATGATATGCATTATGTTTATGAAAAGTATGTCTATGCAAGGTAGGTTGATGCAAAGTATGATAACGCAAAGTATGTTCATGTTTATTAGGATGCCATGATTATGTTTATTGTTCATGTTAATTAGGATGTCATGATTATGTTATATGTCCATGTTAATTATGATGCCATGATTATGGTTATTGTTCACGTTAATTATGATGTCATGATTATGTTTATTGTTCATACTAATTTATGATGTCATGATTTATTTATGTTTATGCTAAGTTAGGATGCCATGATTTTATTTACGTTCATGCTAATTTATAATGCCATGATTTTAATTAGGTTTATGCCAAATTATAGTGCCATGATTTTATTTATGTACATGCCAGATTATAATGCCATGATTTTATTTATGTTCATGCTAATTTATGATGCCATGATTTATTTATGTTCATGTTAAATTAGGATGCCATGATGATATCTATGTTCATGCTGATGCCATGATGATATCTATGTTCATGTTTATACGACGTATGGATTTTGTGAGTAGGAAAAGGGTCTTACTAAGCCTCCGTGCTTATAGTTTTATTTTTTATTGTAACGACCCGGCCCGTCTACCGGCCCATTTACCGGTCCTCACGACCGTTGTACCGTCGTACCGTCGACCATCGACCGTGCCGTTACTCATACTAGGTCTTCCCACCCCTGGGTGTGGATTTTTGCCTTCCTAGGATTCGAACCCTAGACCCAGGCTTAAATCTAGTTCTTTATGAATCCTGAATACCAATTGAGCTATAGTATTCAGGATTCATAAAGAACTAGATTTAAGCCTGGGTCTAGGGTTCGAATCCTAGGAAGGCAAAAATCCACACCCAGGGGTGGGAAGACCTAGTATGAGTAATGGCACGGTCGATGGTCGACGGTACGACGGTACGACGGTCGTGAGGACCGGTAAATGGGCCGGTAGACGGGCCGGGTCGTTACATCCGGGCACTCGGGAGCACGGGGGCGCCCTGGAGCATGGGGGCGCCCCGCCCAGTGTGTTTGCTTAACTTGTTTTGCCTTGACCTTGGGGGCGCTCGGGACACTGGGGGCGCCCTACTCAGCTGTTGCCTCTCTCCTTTGAGGCGTTCTGAGCTGCAGAAACTCATTCCTTTGGTCCTCCATCCAGAGTTAGTCCAAAACAACACAAAGCAATCAAGTATTAGGTTTATACAGCCTTAGCTGTCTTGGTTCTGACTTTGGGTCTCCAAAATGGAGCCCTAGGTCGAGCCGACGCTTATGTTCCCTCGACGGGGAACGCGTCCTCACCTACTTCTCTCAGGAGAATTTACCTTTTGCCAATCGGCTCCTCCGGTTGGACTTTTGCCCAGCTTTACTCACCAGGTCTTCGTGCCCAATCCGCGAGCAGCTCTTAGTGCCCACCTTCCGAGCAGGTCTTCGGTGCCCAACCCTCGGCCTGGTCTTAGTGCCCAATTCCTCGAACCAGGTCTTCGGTGCCCAGCCCTCGGCCAGGTCTTAGTGCCCGATTCCTCGAACCAGGTCTTCAGTGCCCAGCCCTCGGCCAGGTCTTAGTGCCCGATTCCTCGAACTAGGACTTAGTTGCCCAGCCCATGGCTAGGACTTATTGCCTAGATTACCTAGGACTTTCCTGCACACTTGAGTAACTTTATTAGATCACAAATGATACTTAACTTTGAACCCTTTGCCAATATCAAAACAAGGTTCGATATGGTGCTTCCTGCACCAACAGACTTCTCCTACTGGAAGAGTCGGATGGAAGTCCACCTGAAATCTCAGGTGGATATGTGGATCATAATCCAATCTAGTTTGGAAATCCCCAAGAACGCTGAAGGAGTGGCAGAACATTACACAGAATGGGACGCCTCGCTGAAGAAGAAGATCAAGGCTGATGCAATGGCGACCCAGACACTCCAATGCGGTCTAACCAAAGAAGAACTGAACTGGGTGGGACCCTTCAACAGTGCGAAGGAACTCTGGAGTAAGTTGATTGAATTGCATGAAGGTACCTCCGACACCCGAATCAGCAAAAGGGACCTACTACTGAACAAATTGTACACCATCAAAATGAACAAAGGCGAGTCAGCAACCCAACTCCACGCCAGGATCCAGGAGCTGATGAACAATCTACACACAATTGGTCACAAGGTAGAAAATCGTGACCTTATCAGGTATACCCTTAACGCCTTCCCGAGAAATACTTTGTGGGCATCTATGGTAGATGCGTACAAAGTTTCTAGAGACCTTTCCAAAATTAAATTAGACGAATTATTTTCTGAACTAAAATTACATGAGCAGACTAACTGCACCTTAGCCAGAAAGGTGTAACGCCCGCCCTTATATCTACCCTCGGGGCGGGGTCACGTGCACTTAATTTCTAAAGCCGCATATAAAATTTTTCTTTCTAAAGTACTAAGGACAATGTACTAAGCATGCTTATTTAACCTATAACATAATAGGTTTCACTTATCATAAAATCAAGTATATAAGTGATTCAAGTATAACATTCATTAATAATAAATGTTAACACAGTATGATAATGTAGATATGAAGATCTTTATTCCCGAGCCACCACCCCACACATCTTCAGCTCTCCTGCCTCTTCCTTCAGTTCAAGTGTTTCTTACCGCTATCTGCAGCATAAGAAAACATGAAACTAGTAAGCAAAACATGCTTAGTAAGAATCCGGGCCTACTCGCAAAATCCATATCGATACATCATATCATGTACACAGTAATCAAGATAGCATTATAAGCATCATAAGCATTGCTTCACATACTTCTAAGTGATTCACCGCACAAGATCATATCATAATAGGAAATGTTTTTCAAAAGATTCCATAATGGTAGATACTTTAAAATATAATATCATCATCATCTAGGGCCCAGTTGTAGTACCACATCATGCGCGTTCCCTAATGAGTTGGGGTAGCGAGCCACCAATCTAATTAGAGCAGGACCCTTCCGTCCTACCAATGCCATGACCTTAACATGCACATTGGATTTGTTTAACGACCCCCTTCCGAGTCGGGTACACAACTTTCAAAGTAAAGTAATTTATCATGCAATTACTCATATATGTATATGCCTAAAGGTACTCTTAATCACTTCTCAAAGGGACACACCACACATTCGGGTGCTCTTGATCCCTTAGGGACACACCACACATTCGGGTGCTCTTGATCCCAGTTTCAATAGAGTATCCTTTTGTTTCAGGCATATTATCCACACATCATGTTCATACATCATATGTCATCCATGTTCATACATCACATGTCATCCATGTTCATACATCACATTTCATGCATACATGCATCATGTTTTCATACATGTTCATATACTCATCATATTTTATACATGTTCATACATACATCATATGTCATACATGTTCATATGTTCATCATATTTCATACATGCCTCATAATTCGTACATGCATCATATTTCAATCAAACATCTCATTTAATCATCTCATGCATATACATCTCATATCATTTCACATACACATCACATAAAATAATTCAACCTTCCTAAACCCTAATGTTCAAGCCTTGGCCGAATAGTGTAGGGTAGGAACGCTAAGGTTGTGGAATCTGCATCTTCACACAAATATTTATCCAAGCACCTTACCTACACTACTAACTATTTACTCATCCTAGGATAACAAACAACCCAAAACCCTAATTCAATCCTCTTGGGCCGAAAGTTGTAGGATAGGGTAGGCTTGGTTTTTGGCACCAAATTCTCACACAACCAATTATACAAACATCTTGTATACAATATCATACCATACATTAAACATGGATAAACTTTTGGATAATTCCACCCTCACTAATCCCTTCTCTAGGTCTTGGCCGAAACTTACACAAGGGGTAACCCTAGAATTTTGTACATAACACCATTAAGAAAACCCATACACATTTACATTAAGTTTTAAGGAATGTATTCCTATAACCAAAGGGACCAAGGCCTCCCTCCAAGGGGGTGGCCGAAAGTCTCCCAAGGGGAAACCCTAGTGTTTTGTTCTCCTAAAAAATTTGGAAACAACACCTATGGGTCTAAAATCCCTAGGGCACTAGCATGTATCAAGATTTGACAAAGAAAACTTCACTTGGACCCCTTACAAGGGGTGGCCGAAACTTCCTAAGGGAAGTCTTGTGATCTTTTGCAAAGGAATGCACACAACAAACGTTCAACAACAATTATGCCACAGGCGAGAGGATACTTACATCCTTGCGCTTGAATTTACTCTTCTCTTTAAATTGTAGGGTACCCTACACTTGGAGGGTGAGTGAGAATCCTTCTCTTGGAATCTTCCTCTAAGCCTTCTTGAACTTAGTAGTGACAAGGTCTTTGGAGAGTTTTCTTCCTTCCAACTTTTTCTAGGGCTAGAACCCTAGATCTTGTTTTCGAAAATGGAAGGGGAAGGGAGAAAGGGGGTCTCGGTTTTGGAAGATGAAGAGGAAGAAGAAAAGGAGAGAAGGAAGTTGCTCCAACTTCCACCTATTTATACTTTTCTCATGAAAAGACATGTCTCTTCACTCTTACACACTTAACAAGCATGTTTCTTATTCTCTCAACAAGAAACAATGCTTGGTGTAGTGGTTAAGGCATGGAGAGTGCAACTAGGAGGTTCAAGGTTCAAATCCTTGCTTCCTCCTTTCCACCTCTTCTTTTTATTTTATTTTGCACTAATCCATATCCAACCCCTTAAGCCAAACCCATCATGAAATTTCATAACAATAATAATATCATGAATTTCCTTAACATTTCATAATATTTCATGATAATATTTCATGAATTCCATCACATCTCGTATTCATGAATTCATAATATTTCATAATATTTCATGATAATATTTCATGAAGTCTATCACATCTCATATTCATGAATTCATAATATTTCATAACATTTCATGATGATATTTCGTATTCTTCCATAATAATATTTCATCATGAATTCACAATATTATCCACATAATATTTTATAAGGAATTCATAATATTATTCATGGTGAAATTTCGGGGTGTTACAATCCTACACACATTATAAAAAGTTCGTCCCGAACTTTAGAACAGATCCGGATACTTTAATCGCATCGTATCTTCCTGTTCCCAGGTGGCTTCTTCAAATTGCTCATTCCGCCATAGAACCTTTACTAAGGGTACTTCCTTGTTTCTTAGCCTTTTGACCTCCCGATCTAAAATCTGTATAGGTCGGCGTTCGGAACTAAGGCTCTCCGGTTCTTGCACTGGTGGGGGTTCCATCATTTGACTCGCATCAGGGGTACACTTCTTGAGCATCGATACGTGGAATACGTTGTGGATAGCCGCCATCTCTGGCGGTAGCTCCAGCTCGTAGGCCACCTTGCCTACTCTTCTCAAAATCTGATAGGGTCCCACGTATCGCGGACTCAGTTTCCCCTTCTTTCCGAATCTCATCACCCCTTTCATAGGGGCTACCTTCAGGAATACTGACTCCCCAACCTCGAACTCGAGTGGTCGACGTCGCTTATCAGCGTAGCTCTTCTGCCGACTCTGAGCAGTCTCTATCCTCTGGCGGATATTCTTTATAGCCTGAGTGGTCTCATCAATAATATCGGTCTGGAGTCCCATCTCCCTCGTTTCACCACTCTCATGCCAGCATAACGGAGATCTGCACTTCCTTCCGTATAGTGCTTCGTACGGTGCCATCCCGATAGTAGCCTGATAACTGTTGTTATAAGCAAACTCTGCCAGGCTTAGGTATCGACACCAGCTTCCCTTGAAGTCCAAGGTGCAAGCTCGTAACATATCTTCTAGTATCTGGTTAACTCGTTCAGTCTGCCCGTCAGTCTGGGGGTGAAAGGTTGTACTGAACTTCAGCTTCGTGCCAAGGGCCTTCTGCACGTGTCCCCAAAAATCAGAAGTAAATCGACCATCTCGGTCAGAGACGATGGTCTTGGGAACCCCGTGTAGTCGGACAATCTCCTTGACGTACAGTTGAGCCAACTGCTCCACTGAATAAGTCATCCTGATAGCCAGAAAATGCGCGGACTTTGTCAGCCGGTCCACAATAACCCATATACTATCATATCCATTCGTAGTCCGAGGTAGCCCTGATATGAAATCCATAGATATGTCCTCCCATTTCCACTCGGGAATAGGTAGAGGCTGTAGAACTCCCCCAGGTCTCTGGTGTTCTGCTTTGACCCTCTGGCAGGTCAAACACATGCTGATATAATGGGCTACATCCTTCTTCATGCCGGACCACCAAAATTTGCCCTTCAGATCTTGATACATCTTGGTAGACCCAGGATGCATCGCATAAGGTGTGCCGTGAGCTTCCTCGAGTATCCTTGTCCGTAATTCGGAGTCGTCGGGAACGCATAATCGATCCCGGAAATATAAAACTCCGTTCTCGGAAATCCGGAATCCCTCGTCCTTGCCTTCGAGAATTTCCTGCCTGATTCTTCGAAGACTCGGATCAAGATTCTGCTTCTCCAGAATACCATCAAATAATGTCGGCGCAATCTGTAGAGTAGAAAGCCGTCCCGATATTATCTCGATTCCGAAATCCATAATCTCTTCCCCTAAGGGTCGTGACAAAGCTGATAAAGACAACAATACAGCACAAGATTTTCTACTGAGAGCATCTGCTACCTTGTTGGCTTTTCCCGGATGGTACAAGATCTCACAGTCGTAGTCCTTGACCAACTCGAGCCATCGGCGTTGTCGCATATTCAGGTCTTTCTGGGTGAAGAAATACCGCAGACTCTGGTGATCAGTAAAGACCTTGCACTGAGTGCCATATAAATAATGCCTCCATGTTTTCAGCGCAAAGACCACCGCTGCTAATTCCAAATCATGGATAGGATAATTCTTTTCATGTTCCTTCAGTTGCCTAGAGGCATAGGCAATTACCTTCCCATTTTGCATAAGTACAGCTCCGAGTCCAAGTTTGGATGCGTCGCTGTACATATCGAAACCCGTATCATTTTCCGGAAGAGTCAATATAGGAGCGCTAGTCAGTCTCCTTTTCAGTTCAGAGAAACTCTTCTCACATTCCTCGGTCCAGGTATATTTCTTATCTTTCTTTGTAAGAGCTGTCATAGGGGCTGCAATCCGAGAGAAATTCTCTACGAATTTTCTGTAGTAACCTGCTAACCCCAGAAAACTTCTGACCTCACTGGCATTCTTGGGTCTGGACCAGTTACTTACGGCCTCAATTTTAATTGGGTCGACCATCACTCCGTCCTTGGAGATAATATGTCCCAGGAATGCTACTTGATCATGGGTAATCAACTCATAATAGGTTTTTCTGTATTATTCATCCTTATGTGTCGCATGATCAATATTGGATAAATGAGATTTTTATTCATTATTCCAACCGGAACTTATTTTTATTTATTCTCATAAGTCAACATACACTAATCCACCCAGGGAGCCAGATGGGCTGCCTGGATGCCCAACATAAAGAATAACATAGCGACACCTACTATCTCCTCGCTCATCACCCTCTGGCCCGCCTCAGGATCCTCAACTGTTCCCATCGGGTCTTCTTCTTCTTCGATCTCGAGGATCTCCTCGTCTGCCTCAACATCTTCCTCGAACACCCACAGCATCTCTGGATCCTCCTCGAAGGGCTCGGGATCCTCCTCGAGGGCCTCGGGATCCTCCTCGAAGGGCTCAGGATCCTCCTCAAGTGGCTCGGGATCCTCCTCGAAGGGCTCAGGATCCTCCTCAAATGGCTCGGGATCCTCCTCGAAGGGCTCAGGATCCTCCTCAAAGGGCTCAGGGTCCTCCTCAACCGGCTCAGGGTCCTCATCTGACGGCTCGGGATCCTCCTCGGAGTCCCCCAGATCTGCTGGGAACTCATGGCGGAGAAGCTGCCTGCACAACTCCGCATAGGGAATACAGCATCTGTGCTGTCCCCAGATCTGAAGCGCCACTTCTCTGGCCCGGTTGGGCAAGGAACGGAGTAAAGCGCCAATCCTATGATCGTCCGTGGCTGGAAACCCTTCTCGCTCTAGTTTCCAGAAGTGCCGATCCAAGAATCCTATGGTGTCCTGAATTCCCCGAGTCGGCCAATACCTAATTGTCTTTATCTGCTCCAGCAACTCGCGGCATCTCTCAGGGTAGTCCTCCTGCAACATCTGGAATTAAAAAAAGAATGACATGGTTAGTACTAAACCATTCCTTTTTCAATTCGCAAATGTATACAGGGGAAAACTCACACCAAATCGGTGTAGTTTACCCTAGTGATTACTATATGTAACCACCCTCCTACCCAAGTTCTAAATTATTAAAATAGTGTTCATGTTCACCTAACTTACAATTACTTATCATATATATTATACAGGTGATAATTCAACTATCATAAACACTACTTCATGCAAGCATGAATCATTTCTATACATAGTCATTAATATCATACAAGTGATAATTAAGCTAACATAATTACTACTTTATGCAAGCATTAATCATTTCTATATCATGCAAACATACTTCATCTCATATAGTCGTACTGTACATGAAATAAATAAAGTAAGGCGAGTTAGGATTTCTTACTTGGAAGCGGCAGGAGGAAGCTTGATGTGTGTGTGGTGGAGGGGAAAACTGCTCTGATACCAACCTGTAACGCCCGCCCTTATATCTACCCTCGGGGCGGGGTCACGTGCACTTAATTTCTAAAGCCGCATATAAAATTTTTCTTTCTAAAGTACTAAGGACAAAGTACTAAGCATGCTTATTTAACCTATAACATAATAGGTTTCACTTATCATAAAATCAAGTATATAAGTGATTCAAGTATAACATTCATTAATAATAAATGTTAACACAGTATGATAATGTAGATATGAAGATCTTTATTCCCGAGCCACCACCCCACACATCTTCAGCTCTCCTGTATCTACCCTAAAGGCTCTGATACCAACTTGTAACGCCCGACCTTATATCTACCCTAAAGGCGGGGTTACGGGTCCATACACTCATATCATACAATCATGTTAAGCATGTATATCCAAACAAAACAGTTACATACAAGAAATGTAGTAGGCATGCCTATTGAAGACTAATTTACCAAGCATGGTTTTTCATTTCTTTTATATCTACATGCATTTACAACCTAATAGGAAGATCATGTATCACCCTAAAGCATGGAATAAACATGGTTTGAACAAGATACCACATAGGAATATAGCCAGAGTTATCTAGTCTTAGATACATGCAAAGGAAGCATTCATAAGAAACAGAAAATAGTAATTACCTAGTATTTTCCTTAGCATGCATTCTAGCAATATTTAAACATTAATGATAGTATTATTTAGCATAACATAGGTTCCATACTACTAACTCAATCACAGTAGAGTAGTCATGATCATCACTCATTCAGAGTATAGCAATACAATTTCAATAGTAATTATGGGAAGCAGTTTAGATTCTAGACAAAACAAGGTAGATAGAATCTTTTGTTCTTTCCCGAGCCATCACCACACACATCCTCCAACCTTCCCTCTGCCTCTTCCTTTAGTTCGAGTATTTCTTACCGCTATCTGCAGCATAAGAAAAATAACAGGAACTAGTAAGCAAAACATGCTTAGTAAGAATCCGGGCCTACTCGCAAAATCCATATCAATACATCATATCATGTACACAATAATCAGATAGAATTATCAGCATCATAAGCATCTCATCAAAGCATCATAAACATCACATCAATTTATCTCTAAGTACTTTACGGAACAAGATCACATGATGAGAAATGTTTTTCGAAAAGGTTCCATAATGGTAAGTACTTCAAAATATCATATCATCATCCAGGGCCCAGTTGTCGTACCACATCATGCGCGTTCCCTAATAAATTGGGGTAGCGAGCCACCAATCTAATTAGAGCAGGACCCTTCCGTCCTACCAATTCCATGACCTTAACATGCTCATTGGATTTGTTTAACGACCCCCTTCCGAGTCGGGTACACAACTTTCCAAAGTAAAGTAATTTATCATGCAATTACTCATATATGTATATGCCTAAAGGTACTCTTAATCACTTCTCAAAGGGACACACCACACATTCGGGTGCTCTTGATCCCTTAGGGACACACCACACATTCGGGTGCTCTTGATCCCTGTTTCAATAGAGTAACCCTTTTTAAGCATATTATCAAACACATCATGTTCATACATCATATGTCATCCATGTTCATACATCACATGTCATCCATGTTCATACATCACATTTCATGCATACATGCATCATGTTTTCATACATGTATATATATTCATCATATTTTTAATCAAACATCTCATTTAATCATCTCATGCATATACATCTCATATCATTTCACATACACATCACATAAAATAGTTCCACCTTCCTAAACCCTAATGTTCAAGCCTTGGCCGAATAGTGTAGGGTAGGAACGCTAAGGTTTTGGAATCTGCATCTTCACACAAATATTTATCCAAGCACCTTACCTACACTACTAACCATTTACTCATCCTAGGATAACAAACCCACCCAAAGCCCCAATTTAATCCCCTTTGGCCGAAAGTTGTAGGGTGGCTAAAACCCTAGTTTTTGTCCTTCCAAAAATTTGGAAAACACACATATGAGTCTAAAGTCCCTATGAGTACTAGCATGCATCAAGGTTTGGCCAAAAACTCTTTTCTTGGACCCCTTACTTGGGGTGGCCGAAATCTTCATCAAGGAGGGTCCTTGTGATCTTGCAAAAGGATGAAACAAACAAACATTCAACAACAATTATGCCACAGGCGAGAGGATACTTACATCCTTTCGCTTGGATTTCTCTTTCTCTTACTCCGTAGGGTACCCTAGATTTGTAGGGCAAGTGAAAATCCTTTCCGAATCTTCTCTAGGGCTCCTTAGACTTAGTAGTGGCAAGAACCTTCAAAGGTCTTCTTCCTTCCAACTTTTCTAGGGCTAGAACCCTAGACTTGATTTTCGAAAATGAGAAGGAGAGGGGGAGAGGGTCTCGGTGGGGAAGAGTGAAGAGGAAGAAGAAAAGAAGAGAAGGAAGTTACTCCAACTTCCCCTTATTTATACTTTTCTCATGAAAAGACATGTCTCTTCACCCTTACACACTTAACAAGCATGTTCCTTTCTCCTTCTACATGAAATATTGCTTGGTTCATTGGTTATGACATGGTGAGTGCAACTAGGAGGTCCAAGGTTCAATCCTTGCTTCCTCCTTTCTAGCTCTTCTTTTTATCACACTTTGCACTAACCCATGTCAAAGCCCATTAAACCAAGCCCATCATGAAATTTCATAATATGAATAATATTTTATGAATTCAGAATATTTCATAATATTCCAAAAATATTATTTCATAATATTTTTAATATTCCATATTCATGAATATAATATTTCATGCTAATATTTCATGATAATAATATTTCATGAATATAATATTTCATGCATTCATAACATTTCATAGTATGTGATTGCATGAAATTCATATCATTTCATTATAACCATTTTCATACATTGTCATGATTTTACATTGACAAATTTGGGGTGTTACAATCCTCCCCCTCTTATAGAAAGTTCGTCCCGAACTTAAAACAGTTCCGGGTACTTTGATCGCATCGTATCTTCCTGTTCCCAGGTGGCTTCTTCGAACTGCTTGTTCCGCCACAGAACTTTTACTAAGGATATTTCCATGTTCCTTAGCCTTTTAACTTCCCGATCGAGAATCTGGATCGGCCGGCGTTCGGAACTAAGGCTCTCCTGTTCTTGCACTGGCGGGGGTTCTATAATTTGACTCGCATCAGGGGTACACTTCTTGAGCATCGACACATGGAAGACGTTGTGAACGGCCGCCATCTCTAGCGGTAACTCCAGTTCGTAGGCCACCTTGCCTACTCGTCTCAAAATCTGGTAGGGTCCCACGTATCGTGGACTCAGTTTCCCCTTCTTTCCGAATCTCATCACCCCTTTCATAGGGGCTACCTTCAGAAATACCGAATCCCCAACCTCGAACTCGAGCGGTCTGCGTCGCTTATCAGCGTAGCTCTTTTGCCGACTCTGAGCAGTCTCTATCCTCTGGTGGATATTCTTTATGGCCTGAGTGGTCTCATCAATAATATCGGTCTGGAGTCCCATCTCCCTCTTTTCACCACTCTCATGCCAACATAAAGGAGATCTGCATTTTCTTCCGTACAGTGCTTCGTACGGTGCCATCCCGATAGTAGCCTGATAACTGTTGTTGTAAGCAAACTCTGCCAGGCTCAGGTATCGACACCAGCTTCCCTTGAAGTCCAAGGCGCAAGCTCGCAACATATCTTCTAGTATCTGGTTTACTCGTTCAGTCTGCCCGTCAGTCTGGGGGTGAAAGGCTGTACTGAACTTCAGCTTCGTGCCAAGGGCCTTCTGCACGTGTCCCCAAAAATCAGAAGTAAATCGACCGTCTCGGTCAGAGACGATGGTCTTGGGAACCCCGTGTAGTCGGACAATATCCTTGACGTACAGTTGAGCCAACTGCTCAACTGAATAAGTCATCCTGATAGCCAGAAAATGTGCAGACTTGGTCAGCCGGTCCACAATCACCCATATACTATCATATCCATTCGTAGTCCGGGGCAGCCCTGATATGAAATCCATGGATATGTCCTCCCATTTCCACTCGGGAATAGGTAGAGGCTGCAGAACTCCCCCAGGTCTCTGGTGTTCCGCTTTGACCCTCTGGCAGGTCAAACACATGCTAATATAATGGGCTACATCTTTCTTCATGCCAGACCACCAAAATTTGCCCTTCAGATCTTGATACATCTTGGTAGACCCAGGATGCATCGCATAAGGTGTGCCGTGGGCTTCCTTGAGTATCCTCGTCCGTAAATCGGAGTCATCGGGAACGCATAATCGATCCCGGAGATATAAGACTCCACTATCGAAAATCCGGAATCCCTCGTCCTTGCCTTCAAGAACCTCTTGTTTGATTCTCTGAAGACTCGGATCAAGATTCTGCTTCTCCAGAATACCATCAAATAACGTCGGCGCAATCTGTAGAGTAGAAAGCTGTCCCGATATAATCTCGATTCCGAAATCCATAATCTCTTTCCCTAAGGGTTGTGACAAAGCCGACAAAGATATTAAAGTAGCACATGATTTTCTACTGAGAGCATCGGCTACCTTGTTGGCTTTTCCCGGATGGTACAGGATCTCACAATCATAATCCTTGACCAACTCGAGCCATCGGCGTTGTCGCATATTCAGGTCTTTCTGGGTGAAGAAATACCGCAGACTCTGGTGATCAGTAAAGACCTTGCACCGAGTGCCATATAAATAATGCCTCCATGTTTTCAGCGCAAAGACCACCGCTGCTAATTCCAAATCATGGATAGGATAATTCTTTTCATGTTCCTTCAGTTGCCTAGAGGCATAGGCAATTACCTTCCCATTTTGCATAAGTACAGCTCCGAGTCCAAGTTTGGATGCGTCGCTGTACATATCGAAACCCGTATCATTTTCGGGAAGAGTCAATATAGGAGCGCTAGTCAGTCTCCTTTTCAGTTCAGAGAAACTCTTCTCACATTCCTCGGTCCAGGTATATTTCTTATCTTTCTTTGTAAGAGCTGTCATAGGGGCTGCAATCCGAGAGAAGTTCTCTACGAATTTTCTGTAGTAACCTGCTAACCCCAGAAAACTTCTGACCTCACTGGAATTCTTGGGTCTGGACCAGTTACTTACGGCCTCAATTTTAATTGGGTCGACCATCACTCCGTCCTTGGAGATAACATGTCCCAAGAATGACACTTGATTCAGCCAGAACTCACATTTAGAAAATTTAGCATACAGTTGTTCTTTCTGAAGAATCTGTAATACTATACCCAGGTGCTCTGCATGCTCTTCAGAAGTCCTTGAATAAATAAGGATGTCGTCGATGAAGACGATCACAAATCTGTCGAGAAATGCCGAGAAAATCCGATTCATAAGATCCATGAATATTGCCGGAGCATTAGTAACTCCAAACGGCATCACTACGAACTCATAATGTCCGTATCTCGTCCGGAAAGCAGTTTTGGGTATGTCCTCATTTTTCACTCGGACTTGGTGGTAACTAGACCTCAGATCGATCTTAGAGAAAACCGTAGCTCCCTTTAACTGATCGAATAGGTCATCTATCCTGGGCAGAGGGTAGGTTTTTGACATCCAATCTTCACACAAATATTTATCCAAGCACCTTACCTACACTACTAACTATTTACTCATCCTAGGATAACAAACAACCCAAAACCCTAATTCAATCCTCTTGGGCCGAAAGTTGTAGGATAGGGTAGGCTTGGTTTTTGGCACCAAATTCTCACACAACCAATTATACAAACATCTTGTATACAATATCATACCATACATTAAACATGGATAAACTTTTGGATAATTCCACCCTCACTAATCCCTTCTCTAGGTCTTGGCCGAAACTTACACAAGGGGTAACCCTAGAATTTTGTACATAACACCATTAAGAAAACCCATACACATTTACATTAAGTTTTAAGGAATGTATTCCTATAACCAAAGGGACCAAGGCCTCCCTCCAAGGGGGTGGCCGAAAGTCTCCCAAGGGGAAACCCTAGTGTTTTGTTCTCCCAAAAAATTTGGAAACAACACCTATGGGTCTAAAATCCCTAGGGCACTAGCATGTATCAAGATTTGACAAAGAAAACTTCACTTGGACCCCTTACAAGGGGTGGCCGAAACTTCCTAAGGGAAGTCTTGTGATCTTTTGCAAAGGAATGCACACAACAAACGTTCAACAACAATTATGCCACAGGCAAGAGGGTACTTACATCCTTGCGCTTGAATTTACTCTTCTCTTTAAATTGTAGAGTACCCTACACTTGGAGGGTGAGTGAGAATCCTTCTCTTGGAATCTTCCTCTAAGCCTTCTTGAACTTAGTAGTGACAAGGTCTTTGGAGAGTTTTCTTCCTTCCAACTTTTTCTAGGGCTAGAACCCTAGATCTTGTTTTCGAAAATGGAAGGGGAAGGGAGAAAGGGGGTCTCGGTTTTGGAAGATGAAGAGGAAGAAGAAAAGGAGAGAAGGAAGTTGCTCCAACTTCCACCTATTTATACTTTTCTCATGAAAAGACATGTCTCTTCACTCTTACACACTTAACAAGCATGTTTCTTATTCTCTCAACAAGAAACAATGCTTGGTGTAGTGGTTAAGGCATGGAGAGTGCAACTAGGAGGTTCAAGGTTCAAATCCTTGCTTCCTCCTTTCCACCTCTTCTTTTTATTTTATTTTGCACTAATCCATATCCAACCCCTTAAGCCAAACCCATCATGAAATTTCATAACAATAATAATATCATGAATTTCCTTAACATTTCATAATATTTCATGATAATATTTCATGAATTCCATCACATCTCGTATTCATGAATTCATAATATTTCATAATATTTCATGATAATATTTCATGAAGTCTATCACATCTCATATTCATGAATTCATAATATTTCATAACATTTCATGATGATATTTCGTATTCTTCCATAATAATATTTCATCATGAATTCACAATATTATCCACATAATATTTTATAAGGAATTCATAATATTATTCATGGTGAAATTTCGGGGTGTTACAAAAGGTATTGCTTTTCTTGCAGGAAAAATAGGAAAGGTGGCCAAGAAAAAGCCTCAACCTGCACCCGAGTCTGACTCAGACTCAGAAGACAGCGAAGAGGATCGACCCAAGCTGGTTCGGCTAGCCCGGGACTACTACAAGGAGCTGAAGCATCAGACCAACAGAAGAAAAGCCAGCCGAAAGAAAGAAGATCCAGCTGAACCTTCAACGTCTAAGACCAAATCAAACGTAACCTACTACGAAAGCAACAAGAAGGGACATTACAAATCGGAGTGCCCTAATATGAAAGAATCCAAGAAGACAAGAAGGAAGAAGGCCCTTCAAGCTACGTGGGACGAGTCTTCCTCCGATGAAGAAGAAGAGGCCCCACAATCGAACCTGCTCGCCTTGACTGCTTCGGAAGACATCGACACCGGATCAGAATCGGAGCCGGACAACGGAAAGCTCTCAATTTCGGAGGACGGCAAAATAACTATAATTGGTTATTCTAAAGTTGAATTAGCAGAATTAATTGCTTACCTATCTAGTAACTTGGCGAAAGCCAAAATCCGAGTCGAGTCCCTCCGACAGGAAGTAAAACTCCTGAAAGAGGGAGCTGACTCTAGATCTTTGACTGAGAAGGTTCAAGAAGGAACCTCTACTCAAGTTGAAAAGCTTGAGAAAGAGAACTCCTCCTTGAAAACTCAAGTCAAGGACCTTAGAGCAGCTTTGGAACGATTCACTTTGGGTTCCAAGGGTCTTGACATGATCCTTGGAAAACAAAAGTCCGTTCTAAATCGATCCGGGTTAGGGTATCGAACCAAGTCTAGACAAAGGTCATACTATGCTGTATTGAACCAATCAAGACTCAAAGTTCAGGCATGGGTACCCAAACTTTGCCTGAACAACCAAGCTAGACCAAACCAGTATTGGATCCCCAAGGACAAGATTCATATCTTGCCTAATCATTACCGTGGTTTTAGTCCAGGGGGAGCCAACTTAAAAACAATCTTTATAGTTAGATAAATTCTTTCTTATTTTAAAATTGCATGCTTGCTTGTTTATTTATTTTCTGCAACTTACCATGCTTAGACCTAGGACTGGTTAGATTAAGGACTAAAACGACTAACTGAAATTTGAACAACATAGTATTGGGTGGAGGTGAGATAATAGTACGTTAGGGAAACCATTTTGGCGTAACTAGTCGAAGCTACCGATCCAAGACCCAAACTAGTTAGACCAATATCTTTCAAGGAGTAACTTGAAGATGGATTTTCAATAAAAGGCTTTGTCAAGGAAAGGGTTGATGATCCAATAAGGCTACGGCCAAAGAAGGTTTAGTGCCTCGCCAAGACCTGAAAGCCGATTATTGAAAACCAAATTTATTTTACTATTGTCAGATTTGAATCTAACACAGATTTCAATTAATCTTAGATTCAACCATTTTTTTTCAAAAAATAACTTTAAAAGCATAATTAATTGTTTTTAAAATTTAACTTTTCAAAATTAATCATTGTTTTCAAAATAAAATCTTTACTTCTATTAAAACCTGTCTCACAAAACCCATAAGGTTAACGTGATTGATAACTATAGATTGGGTGAGACATACTAGGTTGTGAAAATCAATTTAAGCTATTCTTAATTCTAATTGGATCCAAATCAACAAATTCTTTATGTGTAGAAACATAAAGATTTGGACCAATGGATGTTGGATAGCGGATGCTCCAGACACATGACTGGGGACAAATTGAAATTCACAAACTCAAGTTCAAGAACATAGGCTCAGTAGCATTTGGCAACAATGTTACACTCAAAGTCATTGGGTTAGGTAACATTGAACTCAAATCTGATTTCATAATTAAAAAGGTACTCTTGGTTGAGAACTTTAAGTTTAACTTGCTTAGTATAAGTTAATTATGTGATACAGGCTATGTAGTTACCTTTACCAACTCTGACTGCCTGATTAGAAATCTGTAAGACTCAGAAGTTGTACTTAAGGGCACTAGGAAAAATAACGTTTACACTATAAACCTACCCTTAGTACCTAAATGCTTCTTAACTTAGTTAGAAGAATCAAACCTCTGGCATAGGACATTAGGTCACACTAATCTAAGATTAATTTCAAAAATCACCCAACTTGGTCTAATTAAAGGAATACCAAAAATTAAGAACCATGAAAACTTGATATGTGAATCATGCAACCAAGGTAAACAAACCAGGTCTAATCACAAACAAATTCAATCAGATCTAACTCAAACTACACTTGAGCTCCTAAATCTTAACCTATTTGATTCACATGGAGCCAAGTCACTAAGCGAAAACTGGTACTGCTTAGTAATTATAGATGATTACTCTAGGTTTACCTGGGTAAGGTTCCTAAAGACTAAGGATGAAACCCTAAATTTGTTTATTGATTTTTGTAAGATAATTGAAAATCAAACAATACCAAAATCAAAAGACTTAGGAGTGATCACGGGGGAGAGTTTGAGAATCAAAGATTCGAGGAATTCTGTAGAATAAACGGGCACATACACGAATTTTCGTGTCCTAGAACCCCCTAGCAAAATGGAATAGTCGAACAGAAAAATAGAACCCTACAGGAAGCCGCTAGGACTATGCTCAATGAATTGAACCTAGCTAACCAATTTTGGGCAGAAGCAATTAGTATGACTTGCTATATCTAAAATAGGGTCCTAATTAACAAACGACATAATAAAACTCCCTATGAATTATACTACCATAGACTTCCAAACCTACATTACCTAAGGGTCTTTGGGTGCAAAGTCCATATCCTAAACACCAAAGACTACCTAGGTAAATTCCAGTCTAAGTCAACCCCAGGGGTCTTCTTAGGATATTCAACAACAAGTAGGGCCTACAGGGTCTATAATAAACAAACTAACAAAATTGAAGAAACAACCAATCTAATATTTGATGAAGAAACTAATTCAAAATCTGATAATCCAAATCTAAATTCATCAAATATTGATCATGAAGATAATGAACAAATTAGTGAACCATCAATTGAACCACTAGTTGAACCTCTAAATGAACTGACTATGGAACCAACTACTGAGTTAATTGAACCAATAATTGAACCAACCCAAGTAATTGAACCAAATATTGAACCGAACCATCCAGCCGGACCTGAGGCTGAACCAAGTACTAGGAAAACCAAGAAACTAAGACTCTGTCACCCAACTGATCAAATTATGGGTGATCCAACCTTAGGAGTCAGAACTAGGTCTTCCTATAGAAATCTTAGTCAGATCGCACTGATTTCGAAAGTTGAACCTAAGACTATAGAGGAAGCCTTACCTGATCCTGATTGGATCATAGCAATGCAAGAAGAGTTAGCCCAGTTTGAGAGGAACCAAGTCTGGGAACTAGTACCTAAACATGAGGGCAAATCCATTATTGATACTAAGTGGGTATTTAGGAATAAGTTAAATGACCAAGGAGAAATAGTTAGAAATAAAGCCCGCTTAGTAGCTAAAGGGTTCAGTCAAGTCGAAGGGCTAGACTATGACGAAACCTATGCCCCAGTATCCAGACTTGAGTCTATTAGGATGCTGTTAGCCTTTGCAGCTCATAAAGGATTTAAACTTTACCAAATGGACGTTAAGTCAGTATTTCTAAATGGGTTCATCAAAGAAAAAGTCTATGTAGGACAACCCCCAGGTTTTGAGGACTTAGAAAAGCCTGACCATGTTTACAGACTCAATAAGGCACTTTATGGACTAAAATAAGCACCTAGGGCATGGTATGAACGCCTATCAACCTATCTCATTTCTAAGGAATTTAACCAAGGACAAATTGACTCAACTCTCTTTGTTAAGAGCTTAGAAAAAGAAATCTTTATTGCCCAAATTTATGTTAACGATATAATTTTTGGATCCACCAACTCAAATTTTTTAAAAGAATTTGTAAAAATAATGGAAAACGAATTCGAAATGAGCTTAGTTGGTGAGCTCAACTTCTTTTTAGGATTACAAATTAAGCAAACTAGTGATGAAATTATATCCATCAATCCAAATATGCTAGGGAGTTAATAAAGAAATTTAAAATGGATAACTCCAAAAGTATAAGTACCCCTATGGCCACAAATGTAAAAATAGATAGTGACTTGTAGACCTTAAACTATATCGAAGTATGATAAGTAGTCTACTTTAGCTTACAACCAGCAGACCTGATATCCTTTTCGCTGTAGGAATGTGTGCTAGATACCAAACCTGTGCTAAGGAAATACACTTAGCAGCCCTAAAAGAATAATTAGATACATTAAGGGCACCCTAAATGTAGGGCTTTTGGTATCCTAAGACCTCAACTTTTGTCCTGTCAGGATACTCTGATTCTGACTATGCTGGATGCAAACTAGATAGAAAAAGTACAAGTGGAAGCTGCCAACTTTTAGGAAATAGTCTAGTGAGTTGGTGCAGCAGAAAGCAACACTGCGTAACTCTATCCACAATCGAGGCTGAGTATGTTTCTTTAGGAGAGTGTGTAGCACAACTCTTATGGATGATGCACACTCTTAAGGACTTCCAGCTTGATTACACCCAAACCCAAGTCTACATTGATAACGTAAGTTCAATTAATTTAAGTAAGAACCCAATCCAACACTCTAGAGCTAAACATATAGAAGTTAAACACCACTTCGTAAGAGATCATGTAGCCAGGGGTGAAATAGTCCTTAAACATGTAGACTCAAAATCTAACTTAGCTGATATCTTCACCAAACCCTTACCTGAGTCTGAGTTCAGCTCACTAAGAAGGCAGTTAGGGTTATGCTTGGTAGAATAGGACTGCTCTATTTATGGTTTTTTTAAAAAAAATTGTTTTATTTCCTATCTTATTTAATTTGAAAAATCATTTGTTATTTTTAAAATGATTTTCTGACTTAGTTTTTTAAAAACTTACCCCCTTCAAAACTAGGACTTTTTCGCAAATGGACTTAGCCTAGGCCCTAACCCTAGAACTGCATGCACCTATAGATCTAGATGCCAGCATCTCACAAGCACCTTAGGGTACTTTTGATTGATAACCTAGACTGGGTCGAGATGCTTAGGTCTATGCCTTGATTCAAGATGCTTTAAGTCAGTGCATCTGTAGTAATTGGGGCAATAAATACCAAATAAATAGTAATCAGGTTAAGTGTCAAGCTTAGAAAATCTAACTTGATCAGATTACTTAACTTCACTAACCCTAGCGAAAGCTACTGTTTATAACAGTTAGTAAGTAGCTAAATGGGTTAAACAGGACCCGAAAGAGAAAATTTAAATAGATTTGGTCCAGTTTATACTTAGAATTGGTTCAGTACAGCACCTTACTTTTTATTACTCTACTCAATTTTTTGCTATATTTTTTGATATATGGCAAAGGGGGAGAGATTGGAAAGGAGAGAAAAGAAGGTTTCAATATTTTTATCTTGAAGATTTTTTTTCAAACATTTTATCTCCTTTTTCAAAAAGTAAAGTATTAAAATCATTTTGGAAAAATTTTCTAAGTGTTACAAAATTCAAACTTTTGCTTGAAACTTTTTTCTAAGTATTACAAATGCTTGAAAATTTTCTAAGTGTTAAGACTTCAAAATCAGTTTAGAAAATTTTCTAAAGTACAAATTATTTTAAATACTTAACTCAAAATTATTTTCGAAAATATTCTAAGTACTTACTCTAAAATTTTTCTGGTGGAAAATTTTCTAAGTGCTAGCTTTAAAATTCTGTTGAAAATTTTCTAAGTGCTAACTTCAAAATTCTGTTGAAAATTTTTCTTATTTAAAAGATCCCGAATTGAAAATTTTCTATGTATTGAAAACATGCAAAACGTTTCAAATTTAGAATCAAAGACTTAGAAACTTTTTTTCAAAAACCTCACGAATTTTTGAAAAACTCAGGGGGAGATTTCTTCCAGGGGGAGGAAATTAAATCCGGTACTTTACCTACTTTTGTTTTAACTTAACTTTTTGAACCGGGTTGCCATAAATCAAAAAGGGAGAGATTGTTGGTGCAGGCAACACCTAAGTCAAACCTGGGTTTTGATAATGGCAAAAGGTTCAGAAGTTAAGATGTTATTGTGTTCTAATTTTGTTCACTGAGTGTGCAGGAAGAAGTCCTAGGTACACTAGGCAAAGAAGTCCTGGTAAAGGGCTGAGCAAAAAGACCTGACCGGAAGTCGGGCAAAGAAGTCCTGGTCGAGGACTGGGCACGAAGTCCTGGCAAGGGGCTGGGCACCGAAGACCTGACCGGAAGTTGGGCACGAAGACCTGGTCAGGTGGATCAGGCAAAAGTCCAACTGGAGGAGCTGGTTGGCAAAAGGTAAACTCTCCTGAGAGGAGTAGGTGAGGATGCGTTCCCTGTCGAGGGAACAGTAGGCATCGGTTCGACCTAGGGTTCCATTTGGGAGACCCGAAGTCAGAACCAAGATAGCTACGACTGTAATTATTACTTACTATGTTTCTTGGGACTAACCTTAGTTGCAGGGTCGAAGGACTGATCGTTTGGAAGTGAAGGTTCTTCACTGGGCCTAGGCGCCCGAATGGAGTCATGCGCCCGAACGGGCTCAGGCGCCCGTAAGGATACGGGCGCCCAAGAGTAAAGGCAAATCCCAAATCATAACCGTGAAGCCACTGAACCAAGCTGGATTAGGCGCCTGTGAGGTCACGGGCGCCCCCATCAGCTCAGGCGCCCAGGTGGGGAGGATAAGCGCTGACCGAGCCCGCGGATAACGATTCCCAGATCGAAGGACACGTGTCAGGCGCCCCCAACCCATCAGGCGCCCGATAGAGTACTATAAAAGGGGCTCGACCCCAAGGCTTCAACAACACAGTTTTCTAACTCTCCAAAGCTTTTCGTTCAAGCGCTACACCCCGGTAAACTCCGACTTCGAGATTCCAGCGCCGACGATGTCCCTCTGCTCCGAAATACGATCCACATCGGGCGTCGGTAACAAAAACTGTAGTTTGTTTAATTTCCTGTAATATTTCTGTACTCAACTTGTAAACTATTTTGCGCGATTATAGAATTGCCCAAAGTAAACGGTCAAGGACCATGGGCCTTGGAGTAGGAGCCGACCGCGACTCCGAACCAGGTAAAAATCCTTGTGTTCTTGCGTGCATTAATTTATTTTCGCTGTGTACTTGCTCTTTAATTTATCTGAAAAGTTTTAACGATATTCACCCCTCCCCTATCATTTTCTCGATCCAACAGTTACTAAGTGTGCAGGAAAGTCCTAGATACACTAGGCACTAAGTCCTGGTTCTTTGAATTGGGCACTAAGTCCTGGTCGCGGGCTGGGCAACTAAGTCCTGACGTAAAGTTGGGCACTAA
Source organism: Boesenbergia rotunda (assembly GCA_024364735.1). Taxonomy (NCBI): domain Eukaryota; kingdom Viridiplantae; phylum Streptophyta; class Magnoliopsida; order Zingiberales; family Zingiberaceae; genus Boesenbergia; species Boesenbergia rotunda. The sequence continues at coordinate 222,841 of JAGFNQ010002636.1, read as the reverse complement.
GACCTGGTCGAGGACTGGTCACTGAAGACCTGGTGAGTGAAGCTGGGCACTAAGACCTGGTCGAGGACTGGGCATCGAAGACTTGGTGAGTGAAGCTGGGCACTAGGACGTGGTCGAGGATGTTGATGCAGTCTGGCCCGATTGTTGTTTTGGTGTTGACACCAATTTAAGGTTTGATTTAAGTTTAGTTGAACTAATTGTGATTAAGTCCTGGTCAGGGACTAGGCACGGGTTGATTGAAATCCTAGCTTGGAGGGCTAGGTGAAAAGTCCTAACTTGGAGGGTTGGGTGAAAAGTCATAGCCTGGAGGGCTAGGTTGGTGGAAATCCTGTTGAGTGAAGCCGGGTCCTGGTGAGTGAAGCCAGGTGATGGAAATCCCGGTGAGTGAAGCCGGGTCTTGGTGAGTGAAGCCAGGTGATGGAAATCCCGGTGAGTGAAGCCGGGTCCTGGTGAGTGAAGCCAGTTGATTGAAATCCTAGTGAGTGAAGCTATGTTGAAATCCTGGTGAGTGAAGCCGGGTCCCGCTGAGTGAAGCCGGGTGACCGAAACCCTGGTGAGTGAAGCCAGGTCCTAACTTGGAGGGCTAGGTTGAAGTCCCAGTGAGTGAAGCTGGGCATGACACGAGTCAGAGAAGGGCTGGAGGCTTGTTTTCGTGACTTAGAGTGCATTTGGGCTTGCCTGGATCGGTCTGGTGACCGATCAGGGAAGTTGGCACGGTGCTCCTTCATGGATCGGTCTGGTGACCGATCCAGCGATGGCTGATTGGTCTGGTGACCGATCAGGTAGCATACAGTTCACCTGCTGCTCTGCTCTACTCCGGATCGGTCCGGTGACCGATCAGGGAGCATCCAGTAGGTTTTGGGAACCTTACTGATCTGCTCCTGATCGGTCTGGTGACCGATCAGGGATACTGTTCAGATCGGTCTAGTGAACGATCATTTGTCGCAAGGTTCTCACTATAACCGATCAGGATGGCTCCTGATCGGTCAGGAAGTAGCCTGATTGGCCTGGTGACCGATCAGGCTGGAGCCTGATTGGTCTGGTGACCGATCTGGAGTGTGCAGCAGACTGTTGGATAGGTCTGGGGACTAATCAGGAGTGTGCAGAAGACTGCTGGATCAGTCTGGTGACTGATCAGGGTCCTTCCTGATCGGTCTGGTGACCGATCAGGAGCAGAACTTTACTTCAAATATGTTGTCAGTAGCTCTGATCATGACTGTTTTCTCTGCCGATTCTCTGATACATTGCTGATTTCATTTGATATGCGTTGCTAAGCCTCTGTTGGAGTGTGCAGGTGATAGCATGTGATTCAAACACTCAAGGAGGGTCAATGGGAGGCTTTCCTTGGAGCAGGTTTGTTTGTTTCTCCTTCTCAGGTTTCAACGGCAACTGAGGCATGGCTGGCGACTGACGGAGGCTCAACTGGAGAGGGACTTCAGTGGACTGAGTGCTTAGGGAGGTCAGTGGGTTCAGGCTGTGCTCAGGGGATGCTGATAGAGCCTAGCGATGAAGCAGGAGCTTAAGAGGAAGATGAGAAGCAGAGGAGGAAACAAGAACGAACAGGAAAACAAGCAAGTGTGGCTGTGGGTTTCGCTGGTGTTGTTGTTGTGCTCCTTGTGTAGCTTCTCTCTTGAGCTTTCTTGCTACTGTCTTGTGAGAGGTTCCTCCTTAGTCTCGTGAGCTTACCTTGTATCATATTGAGACGCTTGTGGAGAGGTTTCTCCACCGAGAAGGAGGCGCTGTTTTATCTGGGTCACCGGGGCTTGATCTGCCGACGATCAAGGGATCGCCCACCTCACGGGCACGCCAAGGAGTACGAGCATGTTATCCCCGAACCTTGTACATCTCCGTCTTAACGTTTGTTTGATTTGCGTTTCCTTCTCTGCTTTGTTCTGCATTTGCTTCCGCTGCTAATCTGATCACGTAGAAAACCTCAAAGAGCAACTTGTGGGTGTCTGGCTACATTCACCCCCCCTCTATAGCTATCCAAGGTCCAATAAGTGGTATCAGAGCCTGGGGCTCTGTCCAAACGGCTAAACATCTGAGAGCTTACATCAAAGATGGCTGTGAGTGAAGGTTTCAACACCAGTAGACCACCTTTCCTTGACGGATCTGATTTTTCATATTAGAAGTCAAGAATGGAATATTATTTGAAGACAAACATGAGCATGTGGTTCTCAGTAAAGGAGGGTTTCTCTCCTCCAAAGGATATTGAGGGAAAAGATCTAGACTTCTCCATGTGGTCGACTGAGCAAATCAAAAAGGGGAAAGCCAATGCCAAAGCTGTTGTCACCTTGCAATGTGGGATGAACAAAGAGCAGCTAATCAAGGTTGGCCCCTTCACCTCTGCCAAAGACCTATGGAATAAACTCATTGAGCTGCACGAAGGAACTCAAGACACCCGAATAGCCAAGAAGGACCTTCTTCACAGTCAACTCCAAAATCTCACCATGAGAGAAAATGAAAAGGTAAGTGAACTCCATGGTCGGTTTAAGGAGATATTGAATGGTCTTCACTCCATTGATGAAAAGGTCGAGAACCGCGACCTTGTGAGGTACATTCTAAAAGCTTTCCCTAGGAACACTTTGTGGTCATCCATGGTGGATGCCTACAAGGTATCTAGGGATCTTTCAATTATTAAGTTAGAAGATTTATTTTGTGAAATGGAACTACATGAGATTTCTAACACAAGCCCAAGGGAGAAAGGGTTTGCTTTTGTTGCAGGAAACAAAAGGAAGAAGGACAAGGAGGAGAAAAGCCACTGTTATGTGGGTCTCGTGGCCTTAAAAGAATCAACCGAGGAGAGTGACAACGAATCAAGAAGCTCCTCAACCGCGCCTTCATCATCTTCGGATGATGAAGAGGTAATCTCTCCCGAGTTAGACAAATGCTATAGAGCAATAGCGTACTTGACAAAAATACTTAAGAAATCTAAGGCCAAAGTCAAAACATTAAGGTTGGAAGTAAAAGAATTAAAATCCTCTAAGGTTAAGGATATTAATGCTTTGCATGATGAATCCCTTAAGGATGAAAATAAGAACTTGAAGAGCGAAGTTGAAAACCTCAAGAATGTTCTTGAGAAGTTTTCAACAAGCTCTAAAACATTAGATATGATACTCAACTCACAAAGGGCGATGTACAACAAGGTTGGTTTGGGTTACCAACCTAAAGAACCTAGTGTCATATCTTTAATGTTAAGAACTCAATTTAGGTCACCAAATGCCTCTAGAGTTCAAAAGGCTAGAAAGAAAATGACTAAGGCATGGGTGCCAAAGTCATTCATTGTAGATTCATTAGGTCCCAAAATTTGGGTACCTAAAACCTCTATCTTTCGAATTGTATAGCTTAGTTTGAGAGGGAGCATCTATCAACATGGGTGGTTGATATTTGGTGCTCCAAACATATAGTCATTCCTAGTTAGGAATGTGCTTACCATTTCTCAAATTCACATGAATGGCTTAGACTAACCCACAACTTGCTCTTGCCATGAATTGCTTAGGATAATTAGTTTTCCTATAGCAATTTATGTTTACTGCAAATGATGATTAATGATATGTCATAACTCAAGCTTAAGGTGTTTTTGAACCTGTTCTAGTATGCCATGAGTTTACTATATGTGGTACACAACATGAAGACATGTTAGGAAACAAGTATGAACTCATAGTTTGTGATGATTCAAGACTCAATACTTAACTTCTATGACTTAGCTGTTTTCTCATCAAACTTGACGTTTTTCATATGCCCAATATTATTTGGATTATCGAGAAATTAATACTTAAGTGTAGATTAAATTATCAAATTTGTTTGGAATAAAAATGATCATGCTAAAAATATTCCGATCATGCCTTGACACACATAGATTTCATTCATGTATTGATGTTGATAAATAGCAATATGCATCCATGCTATCCATGATTATAAACTTCCTGTTCAAGTGATGGTATGCATACCTGCCTTAGAATTTTGATACAAACATGTTTTGACATTCAAGTTCATGCTTAGAGCATACTTATCATGCTTTGATATAAATCTGTTTTTGAAAACTCAAGATCATGCCAAGAACATGCTTAGAACATAATTGATCAGTCAACCTAGTGATGGTATATTAATCCATGGAAATTCTTAATCTTTGATATGAAATGAAGCTTAGTTAAGAGACCCAAATCAGATTGCTTGTTTTGATTATATGATTTATGGTTAATGGAACTCATTTAGGGAGTAAATCTGATTGTATTAGGGATTAGAGTGATTAAGAGTTGAAACGAACTTGTTTCTGAAACTGATCAGTTTCAGAAACCATTCTGTATCATCCCTGATCGGTCCACCGACCGATCAGGGGTGCTTCTGATCGGTCTGGTGACCGATCAGACCAACTCTGATCAAGGAACTCCCAGATCGTTCCAAATTGATCCAAAACCTCCTCAAGCCAATCTCTTCTCATCGAATTGTATCAGTTTAATGATCATACTCCTAACAAATCTAATACAAACCAATTACAATTGAATCACATTTGATCACCCTTTGGTACAAACCTGGTACTAAGGGAGCACAAATTTGTTCAAGTGGTACAAACCTGGTATTTAATAGTGATTTGATACAAACCTATGTTGGAATGTTCAAATTCATAAAAAATGGTTTGTTGAGCCATGACTCTTGTTCTTGATGTCGTGTTTTAGAAATGTTTCTGAAATGTCGAATATTAATAGAGTCTACACCCCTATTGTGGAATGCAAATTGTTAATGCAGTTTGATCAGGAATGTATCAGAGTTTCAGGAATTTTTCTGAAATTTGATCACTCCCAAGACTAATAAGAAATATTTTTGTATCAAGTAATCAACGAACCTGATTGGTCACGGAGACCACTCAGGATTATGTATCGGATACAGATGCATTCCCTACTTGTCACATGAAACATATACATATTTGACCATGATATAATTCTGTATATGGTTTCATGTGCAATTCAAACTTATTGACGTATGATGCATATACGTTGTTGCCATGATACATATATGGTATATGTCTCTCATATGCAATTCAAAAATTTCACCTTCGATTTTTTTGGATTTTGGGGAGAGACCCATGTTTGAGGGGGAGGTATGTTTAAACTTAATAACCATACCCTTTTCGATGTTTGACAAAGAGGGAGAAATAGTTGATTAAGTTTAGGGTTATTGTAGGGGGAGGATTTTGATTCCCTTACGATAATTGAACTGCCTTCAAGTGATCATTAATGTCTAAACTTAAATCGAGTTAAATCGGGTTGTCAAACAACAAAAAGGGGGAGATTGTTGATGCAGTCTGGCCCGATTGTTGTTTTGGTGTTGACACCGATTTAAGGTTTGATTTAAGTTTGGTTGAACTAATTGTGATTAAGTCCTGGTCGGGGACTAGGCACGGGTTGATTGAAATCCTAGCTTGGAGGGCTAGGTGAAAAGTCCTAACTTAGAGAGTTGGGTGAAAAGTCCTAGCCTAGAGGGCTAGGTTGGTGGAAATCCCGGTGAGTGAAGCCGGGTCCTGGTGAGTGAAGCCAGGTGATGGAAATCCTGGTGAGTGAAGCCGGGTCCTGGTGAGTGAAGCCAGGTGATGGAAATCCCGGTGAGTGAAGCCGGGTCCTGGTGAGTGAAGCCAGGTGATGGAAATCCCGGTGAGTGAAGCCGGGTCCTGGTGAGTGAAGTCAGGTGATTGAAATCCTAGTGAGTGAAGCTAGGTTGAAATCCTGGTGAGTGAAGCCGGGTGATCGAAACCCTGTGAGTGAAGCCAGGTCCTAGCTTGGAGGGCTAGGTTGAAGTCCCAGTGAGTCAAGCTGGGCATGACACGAGTCAGAGAAGGGCTGGAGGCTTGTTTTCTTGACTTAGAGTGCATTTGGGCTTGCCTGGATCGGTCTGGTGACCGATCAGGGAAGTTGGCACGGTGCTCCTTCGTGGATCGGTCTGGTGACCGATCAGGTAGCATACAGTTCACCTGCTGCTCTGCTCCGGATCGGTCCGGTGACCGATCAGGGAGCATCCAGTAGGTTTTGGGAACCTTACTGATCTGCTCCTGATCGGTCTGGTGACCGATCAGGGATACTGTTCAAATCGGTCTAGTGAACGATCATTTGTCGCAAGGTTCTCCCTATAACCGATCAGGAAGCAGCCTGATTAGTCTGGTGACCGATCAGGCTGAAGCCTGATTGGTCTAGGGACCGATCTGGAGTATGCAGCAGACTGCTGGATAGGTCTGGGGACCAATTAGGAGTGTGTAGAAGACTGCTGGATCAGTCTGGTGACTGATCAGGGTCCTTCCTGATCGGTCTGGTGACTGATCAGGAGCAGAACTTTAATTCAAATATGTTGTCAGTAGCTCTGATCGCGACTGTTATCTCTGCTGATTCTCTGATACATTGCTGATTTCATTTGATATGCGTTGCTAAGCCTTTGTTGGAGTGTGCAGGTGATAGCAGGTGATTCATACACTCAAGAAGGGTCAATGGGAGGCTTTCCTTGGAGCAGGTTTGTTTGTTTCTCCTTCTCAGGTTTCAACGGCAACTGAGGCATGGCTGGCGACTGACGGAGGCTCAGCTGGAGAGGGACTTCAGTGGACTGAGTGCTCAGGGAGGTCAGTGGGTTCAGGTTGTGCTCAGGGGATGCTCATGGAGCCTGGCGATGAAGCAGGAGCTTAAGAGGAAGATGAGAAGCAGAGGAGGAAACAAGAACGAACAGGAAAACAAGCAAGTGTGGCTGTGGGTTTCGCTGGTGTTGTTGTTGTGCTCCTTGTGTAGCTTCTCTCTTGAGCTTTCTTGCTACTGTCTTGTGAGAGATTCCTCCTTAGTCTCGTGAGCTTACCTTGTTTCCTATTGAGACGCTTGTGGAGAGGTTTCTCCACTGAGAATGAGGCGCTGTTTTATCCGGGTCACCGGGGCTTGATCTGCCGACGATCAAGGGATCGCCCACCTCACGGGCACACTAAGTAGTAGGGGCAAGTTATCCCCGAACCTTGTACATCTCCATCTTAGCGTTTGTTTGATTTGCGTTTCCTTCTCTGCTTTGTTCTTTGTTCTGCATTTGCTTCCGCTGCTAATCTGATCACGCAGAAAACCTCAAAGAGCAACTTGTGGGTACATTCACCCCCCCTCTATAGCCATCCAAGGTCCAACAGAGGACTGGGCACCGAAACCTGGTGAGTGAAGCTGGGCAAAAGTCCAACCGGAGGAGCCGATTGGCAAAAAGGTAAATTCTCCCGAGAGGAGTAGGTGAGGACGCGTTCTCCGTAGGAGGGAACATTAGGCGTCGGTTCGACCTAGGGTTCCATTTGGTAGACCCAATGTCAGAACCAAGACAACTTAGGCTATAAAGTATGTCTAACATATCATACATTTGCTTCTTGTGGTTTGGAACTAATCCTGGTTGCAGGAAATGAAGGGACGGTGTTTCTGCAGCTTAGGCGCCTCATTGGAAGGAGGCGCTTCACTGGGCTAGGTGTAGCGACCCGCCTTCTCTCTACCTTAGACGGATCGTTACTTTATCTACTTCTTGACTCTAATGCACGACTAAGAATGCGGAACTTCTTTTTTTTCTTCAAATCCATTTAAGGATGCTATTCTAACTTTAAATAGTCATGCATGATACCATGTCACACTTTCTTTCTCAAAAACTCGTAAGAGAATACTTATTGAAACTTGCCTCGCCCAACTCAGCTTACGGGTATCAGTCGACTGATACTGTACCAGTCGACTGATAAGTCTGAAACCTGTTTTTCAGATTCGAAGCCTTGTTTCAAAACTCCACCAAACCTATACTTTCGAGCCATATAAAATCATGACACCATTTCTATACTCTATACCAGTTTTCTAAACAATTTAGCCCATCAAAACGAATCCATAAACTTGAAATTAGGACTTTTGCGGAATTTAGCAAGTTATGAAAAATCTGCATAGACTTTAAGCTAGAGTTTGTACCAAACTTAACTTCTAACCATTGAAACTCATCACACAAAATTCTGAAACATCCCTAAGGCATTATCAAATGAGAAAGCAACTTTTCTAAACATACTTAAGCAATAAAAACTTGATTCAAAGGTAAATTAATACTATCTTGGCACATGCATCTATTTCTCTAACAAAGTATCAATATTTCAAACTACTCACACTTCTACTCATCCAATGCAATCATAAGGATATGTATGCTAAATGAAATGACATGGAATCCTTACTCTAAGAAATTGAGCATGTAAAATTATCCAAAGCTTAAATGTTCGCTAAACTCCATAAAGCAAGAACTTGAAATTTGAATAAACTAAAACATTGTAATTCAAATAACTAAATTGTCTCGTCTCAAGGATCTCTCCAAAATCAGCCACCACACACACTTTACTCAGCACCGCCTCGTCGCCTTCCTTCAGAATTGTTTGCCTTTACCTTTATCTATTCTTTAACTTTTTGAAAACTCTTTAAACTTTAGAAACTTTGCTAAAGCATATACTTGAAAATAATAATCACTTGGATCCACTGAAGACGTAAGTACCATCTCATGCGCGTTCCCTAAAAGGTTGGGGTAGCAAGCCACCAATCCTAATAGAGCAGACCTTGGTCTACCAGGGCCAAGACCTTGGAATTGGACACCTGGATTTCTTTAACGATGCCCTTGGACGTCGGGTACTGGCCTTAGAAAATAAAATAGCTTTTCTTTCTTTTCTTTCTCATCTGTAAATGCCTTGGCATTTTCTTGAGCACCTTGCGTGCTAAAATCCCTAAGTCTTGACTTTTGGGGATTTCTTAAGGCCTTGGCCTTTTCTTTTCTTATCTTTATCTTCTCTTTTCTTTTCTCATAACTTTCTTAGACCCTAAACTCATATAGGGTATTTAATTAAACTTATACATAAGCATACAACAACTAATCTCACATGCAAAATTATAAACTAAGGTAAAAATTGCATTTTTAACTTTCTAACGGGAAAAACTCGCGGAAAACCGCCTCTTACTACAGGTGAGCAGTACTTACATTGATATTTTGGACTTACAACCAAGATTGACGTCTAGGGCTCGGGAGAAACTTGAGATCTCGGAGAATTCTTCGCGCCTACGCGTTTCTCTCATCGCGGGGATTCCGAATATTGGAAGATCTCTTGGAGGAGAACCTTGGCCGGCCCCCTTGGCCTTGGTGTGGGTTGGCGTCGCCCAAGAGAGGAGAAGGGAGGCTGTCTCGCGCGGCTAGGGTGAGGAAGAGAGAAAACCAAAAATTCAATTTCCTCTCTTAACATATCTATTTATACTTATGGGGCGGATTGACCTAACTACAACTTATCTATTGATTCGCTTATTCTCTATCAACAAATCGAATTGGCGCAGCTGGTCTGCCCGCTTGTCTCTCACGCGGAGGTGCAGGGTTCGAACTCCTTGCTGTCCATTAAACGTTTTTCCTTTTTTAAATATACTAAACGGACTCGGAAAATTCCATAAAAATATTCTAAAAATCCCTAAAAATATCTAGAATATTTCTAAACCATTTTTAAATAATTCTAAGGGCTTTAAGAACTAAAAATGGGAATTTTGGGGCGTTACAATCCCCCATACCTTATGAAATGTTCGTCCTCGAACTTAGAATAATTCTGGATATCTCTCTCTCATGCTGTCCTCACGTTCCCAAGTAGCCTTTTCATGCTTTTGATTCTGCCAGATGACCTTCACTAGTGGCACTTCTTTGTTTCTTAATCTTTTAACTGCTTTGTCCACTATCTGTGTCGATCTGCTCTCATAACTAAGATCTTCTTGGATCTGTACTGACTGAGGCTGAATCACTTGGCTAGGGTCGTGAATACACTTCTTTAGCATAGAGACATGAAAGGTACTGTGGATAGCTGACATATCCTCTGGTAGGTCCAGCTCATATGCTACCTTACCAACCCTCTTTATGATCTTGTAGGGCCCTATGTAGCGAGGACTTAGCTTGCCCTTCTTGCCAAATCTCACCACTCCCTTCATGGGAGCGACCTTGAGAAATACTGAATCTCCAACTTGGAATTCAAGTGGCCTACGGCGTGTGTCAGCATAACTTTTCTGTCTACTCTGGGCAGTCTCAATCCTCTGGCGGATCGTCTGGATAGCCTGAGCGGTCTCATCTATAAGCTCAGTCTGGCTGCCTAGTCCTGACTCCATCTCTTTCTTCTCACCCGCTTCTTGCCAACATATGGGTGATCTGCATTTCCTGCCATACAATGCCTCATAAGGTGCCATCCTGATGGTGGCCTGATAGCTATTGTTGTAGGCAAACTCAGCTAAGCACAGAAATTTGCACCAACTACCTTTAAAGTCCAATGCACAAGCCCTGAGCATGTCTTCTAAAATCTGATTTACTCTCTCTATTTGTCCATCTGTCTGGGAATGGAAAGCTGTGCTGAACTGAAGTCTGGTGCCTAGGGCGTCCTGAACACACCTCCAAAAATGGGAGATGAACCGCCCATCTCTGTCAGAAACGATCGACTTCGGAACTCCGTGAAGCCTGATTACTTCTTTCACGTACAGCTGTGCTAACTGCTCTACCGAATGTGATAACTTGATGGCTAGGAAGTGGGCAGACTTGGTCAATCTGTCCACTATCACCCAAATTGCATCGTGTCCATGGGTGGTTCTTGGAAGACCTGTGATAAAGTCCATGGATATCTCTTCCCACTTCCACTCTGGAATGGGAAGAGGCTGCAGAACTCCTCTTAGTCTCTGGTGTTCTGCTTTGACTCTCTGGCAGGTCAAGCAGGTATTGATATACCTGGCCACGTCTCGCTTGAGTCCAGACCACCAGAACCTTTGTCTTAAATCTTGGTACATCTTGGTAGAACCAGGATGCATAGAGTACGGGGTACTGTGGGCTTCTTCTAAAATATTCTTTCTTAGTTCCTCATCATTGGGGACGCAAAGGCGGTCTCCAAGATAGAGGATGCCACTATCTGATACTCGAAACCCTGAATTTTCTGCCTCTTGGATCCCCTGCTTGATCTTCTGGATTTCTGGGTCTTGACTTTGCTTCCTTTGTATATCCACAAGCAGGGTTGACTCTAGAGTCAATGCAGAAAGTTGCCCAATTATTACCTCGACTCCAAAATCCTTTATTTCTTTCTGAAGTGGTAGAGACAGTGATGATAGGGACATCAGTGCTGCGCAGGATTTCCTGCTCAGTGCATCGGCCACTTTATTAGCTTTACCTGGGTGGTAGAGGATTTCACAGTCATAATCTTTGACCAACTCTAGCCACCTGCGCTGCCTCATATTCAGGTCCTTCTGAGTGAAGAAGTACTTCAAACTTTGATGGTCTGTGAAGATCCTGCACTGCACTCCATACAGGTAGTGTCTCCAGAGCTTCAGTGCAAAAACCACAGCTGCTAGCTCAAGGTCATGAGTGGGGTAATTCTTCTCATAGTCCTTGAGCTGTCTGGAGGCATATGCTATTACCTTACCGTCTTGCATGAGGACAGCTCCAAGGCCCATCTTGGATGCATCACTGTAGATGTCAAAGGCCTTGTCACTCTCTGGAACAGTCAGGATGGGAGCACTAGTCAATCTTTTCTTCAGTTCTAGGAAGTTGTGCTCGCATTTATCAGACCACTCAAACTTCTGATTCTTTCTGGTCAGGGCTGTGAGTGGAGAGGCTATTCTGGAAAAGTCCTCCACAAATTTTCTGTAATATCCTGCCAGGCCTAAGAAGCTTCTGATCTCACTGGCATTCTTGGGTCTACACCAGTTGCTGACTGCTTCTATCTTGGCTGGATCAACTTGAATGCCTTCTTTGGATACAATGTGACCTAGGAAGGTCACCTGATCTAGCCAAAACTCACACTTTGAGAATTTTGCATAGAGCTTCTCCTGCTGAAGGATCTGCAGCACTATCCTCAAGTGTGTAGCATGGTCCTCTAGAGTCTGTGAGTATATGAGAATATCATCAATAAATACAATGACGAATTTATCGAGATACTCCCTGAAGATGTGGTTCATCAGCTCCATGAAGACTGCTGGAGCATTGGTTACTCCAAAAGGCATTACTACAAATTCGTAGTGGCCGTATCTTGTCCTGAAGGCCGTCCTGGGAATGTCACTTTCTTTAACCTTCAGCTGATGATACCCAGAACGCAGATCTATCTTCGAGAACACTGTAGCCCCTTTGAGTTGATCAAATAAATCATCTATTCTATGAAGGGGGTACTTGTTCTTGATGGTTTACCTTGTTCAGAGCTCTGTAGTCTATGCACAGACGCATAGACCCATCCTTCTTCTTGACGAAAAGTACAGGAGCTCCCCAGGTTGAATGACTCGGACGAATGAAGCCCTTGTCTAGTAGCTCCTGGAGTTGCTCTTGTAATTCCTTCAACTCTGCTGGAGACATACGATATGGGGCCTTCGAGACCGGACCGGTACCGGGCACTAGCTTGATCTCGAATTCCACTTCTCGGTTGGGAGGTAGTCCAGGTAATTCTTCTGGGAACACTTCTGGATATTCGCAGACTACCCGTACATCCTCCTGCTTGAGTTCTTTCTTTGCTTCTGAGTCCACTATGTGTGCAAGAAAACCAGCACACCTTTGCTCCAGCATCTGGTGGGCTGCCAAGGCTGAGAGGAATTTCTGAGTCTTCCTCTTTGGGGCTCCTTGGAACTCGAATGGTGGTTCTCCTTCTGGGCTGAAAACCACCTTCCTTCTACGGCAGTCCACTGAAGCGCTGTACTTACTGAAGAAATCCATCCCTAACATGACATCATAATCCTTCATCTCAAGGACTATCCAGTCACTATAGAGCTCTCGGTTGGAAATCCAGATTGGTACTGCCCTTAGCCTCTGAGTAGAGGCCATTTCTTCCCCTGATGGTAAGGTTGTTAAGAACTTCATCGTTCAACCTTTCTGGTGGCCTTTATACTGTTTAAGTAGTGCTCAGTGATCAAAGCACCATGTATTAGTTCTTCGGAGGTTTGTGGCCTCTTAACACTGCTAGCCCTCTTTAACGCTATCTCAGGCCTTAACATCTTGAGCATTAGCCTAACCATCTCTTTTCCTGTGCTAACTAGCTCTGGGCACAGATGAGCTAACCGCTTAAACATCTTCACTGCTTCATCCACGGATAGTTCTCCTTGTCTGAACTCCGTGAATTCATCATAATGCTTGTTGGTTTCTTGCATGTGAAAGTATTCTTCGAAGAACTCAGTCCCGAAGTCGGCCCATGCCATCTGGCTGACATTTCTCTTGGCCTTGACCCTCTCCCGAGCTACCACCTCTAAGAGATTTGGTGGTGGTACTGACTCTGTTACCTCTTGCCCTCTAGGAACTTGCTCCTCGTTTTGGGCCTTTCTAGGGCGTCCACAAATGTATAACTTAACACTTAACGGTAATGTTCTCAAACTTGCTTTAGGATACAACAATACCTTGGTCTTGTTTCTCATCTCATTTCTTAGTCCTATAGCTCGTTCTAGGGCTTAGTAAGACCTTGGTCTTACTCAAAACTTTTATCAAGCACCTTACGTGCCATAATCCCAAAACTTACTTTTGGGCAAATCAAGTAAGTACTTAAGCATTTCTCTAATATCCATTCTAGGGATTAAACATGATTCCGTGATACTAAGGTATTAAACATGCTTCCTTGTTCTATGCACATATGAGTAAGTACTTAAGCATTTCTCTATACTGCAATTAAGTAAAGGAGCAATAGAAAAACTGAAACTTAAAGCTTTCATACTTGGAGACGGCAAGGTTGATGCTGATGTGTGTGTGATGCTGGAGAATGGGAACTGCTCTGATACCAGCTGTAGCGACCCGCCTTCTCTCTAACTTAGACGGATCGTTACTTTATTTACTTCTTGACTCTAATGCACGACTAAGAATGCGGAACTTCTTTTTTTTCTTCAAATCCATCTAAGGATGCTATTCTAACTTTAAATAGTCATGTATGATACCATGTCACACTTTCTTTCTCAAAAACTCGTAAGAGAATACTTATTGAAACTTGCCTCGCCCAACTCAGCTTACGGGTATCAGTCGACTGATACTGTACCAGTCGACTGATAAGTCTGAAACCTGTTTTTCAGATTCGAAGCCTTGTTTCAAAACTCCACCAAACCTATACTTTCGAGCCATATAAAATCATGACACCATTTCTATACTCTATACCAGTTTTCTAAACAATTTAGCCCATCAAAACGAATCCATAAACTTGAAATTAGGACTTTTGCGGAATTTAGCAAGTTATGAAAAATCTACATAGACTTTAAGCTAGAGTTTGTACCAAACTTAACTTCTAACCATTGAAACTCATCACACAAAATTCTGAAACATCCCTAAGGCATTATCAAATGAGAAAGCAACTTTTCTAAACATACTTAAGCAATAAAAACTTGATTCAAAGGGAAATTAATACTATCTTGGCACATGCATCTATTTCTCTAACAAAGTATCAATATTTCAAACTACTCACACTTCTACTCATCCAATGCAATCATAAGGATATGTATGCTAAATGAAATGACATGGAATCCTTACTCTAAGAAATTGAGCATGTAAAACTATCCAAAGCTTAAATGTTCGCTAAACTCCATAAAGCAAGAACTTGAAATTTGAATAAACTAAAACATTGTAATTCAAATAACTAAATTGTCTCGTCTCAAGGATCTCTCCAAAATCAGCCACCACACACACTTTACTCAGCACCGCCTCGTCGCCTTCCTTCAGAATTGTTTGCCTTTACCTTTATCTATTCTTTAACTTTTTGAAAACTCTTTAAACTTTAGAAACTTTGCTAAAGCATATACTTGAAAATAATAATCACTTGGATCCACTGAAGACGTAAGTACCATCTCATGCGCGTTCCCTAAAAGGTTGGGGTAGCGAGCCACCAATCCTAATAGAGCAGACCTTGGTCTACCAGGGCCAAGACCTTGGAATTGGACACCTGGATTTCTTTAACGACGCCCTTGGACGTCGGGTACTGGCCTTAGAAAATAAAATAGCTTTTCTTTCTTTTCTTTCTCATCTGTAAATGCCTTGGCATTTTCTCGAGCACCTTGCGTGCTAAAATCCCTAAGTCTTGACTTTTGGGGATTTCTTAAGGCCTTGGCCTTTTCTTTTCTTATCTTTATCTTCTCTTTTCTTTTCTCATAACTTTCTTAGACCCTAAACTCATATAGGGTATTTAATTAAACTTATACATAAGCATACAACAACTAATCTCACATGCAAAATTATAAACTAAGGTAAAAATTGCATTTTTAACTTTCTAACGGGAAAAACTCGCGGAAAACCGCCTCTTACTACAGGTGAGCAGTACTTACATTGATATCTTGGACTTACAACCAAGATTGACGTCTAGGGCTCGGGAGAAACTTGAGATCTCGGAGAATTCTTCGCGCCTACGCGTTCCTCTCGTCGCGGGGATTCCGAATATTGGAAGATCTCTTGGAGGAGAACCTTGGCCGGCCCCCTTGGCCTTGGTGTGGGTTGGCATCGCCCAAGAGAGGAGAAGGGAGGCTGTCTCGCGCGGCTAGGGTGAGGAAGAGAGAAAACCAAAAATTCAATTTCCTCTCTTAACTTATCTATTTATACTTATGGGGCGGATTGACCTAACTACAACTTATCTATTGATTCGCTTATTCTCTATCAACAAAACGAATTGGCGCAGCTGGTCTGCCTGCTTGTCTCTCACGCGGAGGTGCAGGGTTCGAACTCCTTGCTGTCCATTAAACGTTTTTCCTTTTTTAAATATTCTAAACGGACTCGGAAAATTCCATAAAAATATTCTAAAAATCCCTAAAAATATCTAGAATATTTCTAAACCATTTTTAAATAATTCTAAGGACTTTAAGAACTAAAAATGGGAATTTTGGGGCGTTACACTAGGCACCTGTAAGGATACAGGCGCCCCAGTGCAAGGCTAAACCAAGACCATCGAAGCAAACTGCCACGAAAGCCTTTGGACCAAGTCAAGATAGACACCTGTGTTCAGGCGCCTCAATGAAGGGGATAAGCATTGACCGAGCCTGCGGATTAGTGTTCAAATAGGAGAAGCCACGTGTAGGCGCCCCCTTGAACACAGGCGCCCAGGAGACGACTATAAAAGGGGGTTCACCCCCAAGGCTTCAATACAACTTGTAAATTTCTCTTTCAACACTTTCGCTCAAGCGCTACGCTCCGGTACGCTCTGCATTCGCGATTCAAACGTTGACGATGACCCGCTGCTCCGAAATTCCATCCACTTCGGTCGTCGGTAAAACCGTTAATTTTCTTAAGTGTTGTAACTGCTTTTTTTGATTCTATATCTATACTCGAAACTGTAATCATTTCTACGAATATAGAATTACCCAACGTAAACGGTCAAGGACCGTGGGCCTTGGAGTAGGAGTCGTCCGCGACTCTGAACCAAGTAAAACAAATCGTGTTAGTGACTTTGCTTTACTATTTCCGCTACGTATTTCTCTTAAATTGTCCGAAAATTTTAGATCGATATTCACCCCCCCTCTATCGATTTACTCCGATCCAACAAGTGGTATCAGAGCGGGTGGCTCAAACTTGGTGCAACCACCAGTTTGAGATTTTTTTTCAGATTTTTCGCTTTTTATTTCAAATAAATAATATTTGTGCGTGTGTTTCAATTTTGAATTCTTATTTTTTCACCATAAGTCAGAATTGATATAACAATCATTTTTTTAAAATTTGTCATAAACTTTTTTACTATTTTAATATTTTTCTCGAAATTCGTGCTACCTTAATTCGAGCAAATTTTTTTCTTCAACATTGAATTCTTATTTTTTTCATCATTAATCAGAATTGATAAAGCCAACATTTTCAAAAAATTTGTCATAAATTTTTATTATTTTACCTCAAAATTCATGCAACACCTTTTAAGCTAGTTTTTTTCCCTCTCCCGCACTACTAATCCAAGACCAAGTCTTGGTACATTTTTATTATTTCTTTTGTGTACGAGGTTTAAACTAAATGGCCAACCAAGAGTGGAACAGTGCCCGTCCACTGCTATTTTCCGACGAGAACTTCAATTTTTGGAGAAGTCAAATGGAGTCCCTTCTGAAGGCCCACATGGACTTATGGATGATCATCTAAACGGGATTCTCTTTTCCCGTAGAAGATGAGTTATCAATTGAGTGGGACAAACTGGATGAACAAACCCTCAACCTAATTGAGACCGATGCAAGGGCAACTGCAATCCTACAATGTGGCCTAACCAAGGAACAACTCAAACTAGTAGGTCCATTCAAATATGCTGGAGAAATGTGGGGAAAATTGATCAACCTTCATCAAGAGAACTCAGATGAAGAAGAAGATCAAGTAAATTATTTTGCATTCTCGGCTCAAGCCCAAACAGCCGAGACAGAGTTGGCACCCAACTTCGAAATTGTCTTCGGATCAGAAGATGAGATAGAATCCGTACCTGACTGTGAATTCGGGCTAGAGTCAGAAGGCGAACTAACTGAGACAAAAACGGTAACTAATTTCGAATCTGTTTCAGAATTACAGTTAAATAATCAAACAGATACTGTAATGGTCGAGGAAGGTGTAATTTCTAGTGCAGGGAAAACTTCAAGAGAACCATCAAAGAAGAAGCTTCAACCATTTACTGAGTCCGACTCAGACTCTGAATCAAAAGACAGTAAAGGAGATCGAACCAAACTAGTCCGATTGTCTCACAAGATGCTGAAGAAACAGAAAAGAAAGACGGCTAAAATCAAGGGGGAGATTCCCAACCGGGAATCAAAAGGACATTACAAGAAGAAGTGCCCCTCCCGCAAGAGTCGACCGTTGCCATTCAGGACTCTCAAGAGTACTAAACAAACAATCGAGAAAGGTAAATTTACAATATTTGAAAATCCAATATTTACCTCAAAGAACGTGATTAATTCATATAAATTAGTTAAGGCAAATTTGAGAAAGTTAGAACAAGAAAATAAGGTTCTGAAAGTTAAGGTTAATATGTTAGAAAACATAATTCACAACCTTACTGATTTTAAAAAACCAGAGTATTATTTCAATTATGATGTGACTTAGATAACTTTTTCCTTGTTTGCTTTATTTCCTTTTGCAATCTTAATTTTTTATGCTTAGATTTAGGATTGGTTAGATTAAGGACAAATGATTAAATTAAAATTTGAACAACATAGTATTGGGTGGAGGTGAGATGATAGTACGTTAGGGAAGCCGTTTTGATAGAACTAGCCGAAGCTACCGATCCAAGACCCAAACTAGTTAGACCAAAATCTTTCAAGTAGTAACTTGAAGATGAATTTTCAGTAAAAGGCTTTGTCAAGGAAAGGGTTGTTTCTCCAATAAGGCTGTGGCCAAAAAAGGCCTTGTGCCTCGCCAAGACCTGGAAGCTAATTACTGAAAATCAAATTCACTTTACTGTTTGTTAAATTTGAATCTAACATAAATTTCAATTAATCTTAGATTCAACACATTTTTTAACAGTCAATAAATTTAACCGTACATGTTTTTCAAAATTAATTCATATCTTCAAAATCAACGATATTTTTCAAAAATAAAATATTTATTTTTGAAAATCTGTCTCACAAAACCCATAAGGTTAACATGCTTGATCACGTAGAACTGGGTGAGATAGCTAGGACCTAAGAGCATAATTCACTATCCTTTTAAATAAAACTTAAAATGTTTTCAAAAGTTATTCAAAATTATCTCTATTTTTTAATTCAGTTTATTGTATTCTACCTTTTCATCTCTAACATTTTTTTTCAAAATATTGAATTTCATGTTAAATATCACAATAGACTCATTTTAAATAGAATCTAGGGCTTGTTTGATTTAGTTATTGATTGGTCAAACATAGTCAACTGAGTCAAACTTAGTCAACACAGTCAAACTTGGTCAACACAATCAACCCTAGTCAACATAGTCAAACCTGGTCAACACTGAAGTCCCTTAAGGCACTTAGATAAAGTCAGACGGTGTCGGATACAGGGGGAGTTTTTTTAATATTCAGAATTTTTCAAAAAAAAACCCTTATGCTCTAAAACTTATTACCATCTCAAAATAAGGTTTTTAAAACTTGGTTCAAAAACCTTGGTATATTACTATATCTTTGAAAAATTATCATCATTTCAAAATATTTTTCGAAAACTGTGCTATCATTCCAAATTGTGTTTCCAAAAATTTATCTTCTTGAAAATTATCATACTCAAAAAGTTGTTCAAAATTATTCTTTTAATTTTGATAAACCCTAAAGACAGAGAGGAATCTTTTTCATGATCAACAAGCTTCCGAGGACTGTGTCAAGTTTAGGGGGAGGTCAAATTAAAAATTATTGAACATTTCAAAATAATATATTTTCATATACTGTGTTTTCAAAATCTTTTGAAAACCTAAGTATTTTATCTTTCAAGTTACTATCATTTTAAACTTATTTTAGTAAAAATCACTTTCAAAAACCTATTTTCTATAATCACTTTTGAAAATAATACTTCCTTGAGTTTGGAAATTTTTCCAGGACACTTAGGGAAATGTCCTTGTAGTTAATAAGATTTCCTAGGAATGTGTCAAACTGGAAAAGAAACCAAGTCAAGAAAAATATTGTGTTTTCAGAAGTACTAATAGTTTTCAAAGCACAAATATCTCTCAAAGTACAAATATTTCTCAAAGTGCCAATATTTGTTAAGTACAAAATATTTTTCAAATTACAAATTGTTTTTTTTAATACTAAGTACAATATTTTTTTTTGAAAAAAACATATGTGTTAAAGTGCAAGATTTTTTCAAAATGCACTATATTTGGATAAGTGAAATATTTTTTAAAAAAATGCATAATTTTCTTTTTGTGAAAGTCCTTTTCTAAATGAATTTTTTGGCAATATTAAGTTCAAATTTTTTTTAAAGGCTTCCAAGTGCACAATACTTTTCAAAATATAATTTTTTTGGGGTGCAATTTAAGTACTTAATTCTTTCTAATATTTAGTCCTTTTCAAAAAGGAAGTTTTTTTTAAATTTTTTTTGTTAAAAATGATATGTTTTTCAAAAGTTATACAAGTACTTTGCAAAGGAAAGAAGTTTTGTTTGTGAGATTCATGGATCAAATTCAATTCAGTAGGATCTTTCACTCATAATTTTTTTCATCAAAAACGCTTTATGAAACCTTTTGACCCCCGAGTTTGACAAGCCTAGATTAAGTAGGTTGGTCCTTTTTCTTGCTTGAAAGTACTACAGTTGCTTCAATACAGAATTACAATTTGTTACTAGCTCTAATTTACTAGCTATAATTGTTATCATTTTTTTATATATGGCAAAGGGGGAGAGAGGAAAAAGGAGGGGGGAAATTTTTCAAATTTCAAATTTTTCGGAATTTTAAATCTCTTTTTTCAAAAAGTCAAGTAAAAGTTCGAAAATTTCAAAATGTTTCAAAATTTTTTCAAAGTCTTTTCAACATTTCTAAGTGCAATTGTTTTAAAATATTTCTAAGAATTCTTTAGCAAACAAAATTTTGCCTGAGCTAAATTTCTCTTGAAACATGTTGGCAAATGGTGCTAAGTAAATTTTTCTTAGTGAACAAACTTTGTTTGAAAAATTTTAATGGGTTTTAAGTGAAAATGTTTTAAATGCTCAAAGTGTTGTCCAAAGCAAATTTTTCTATGTATTGAAAAAGTTTTTTGTAATCAAATGATTTCCCAAAATCTCAAAATTAACTTTGCAAGGAAAATTAGTTTTCAAAACTTGTTTTGCCTAATTAAAATTTCAAAATATTGAAACAAAAATTAGGCTTACAAAACCTTTTCAAAAATTGCCTAAGTGTTCTTAAGTACAATTGCTTTATCTTTGAAAATCACTTAGTCAAAAAACTTAAAGCTTTTGCTAAATCTTGAAAAACACTTAGCACTTAGAAAGTTTACAAAACCCACATGATAGTGAAAATTTCAGGGGGAGAATGTGAATTACAGGGGGAGATAAAATTCTATTGTTAGTATTGTTAGATTGTTATAATATGTTTTTAACTTAACTTCTTGAACTGTGTTGCCATAAATCAAAAAGGGGGAGATTGTTGGTGCCGGAAGCACCAAAGTCGAACTTATGTTTTGATAATGGCAAAGGGTTCAGAAGTTAAGATTTGGTTGTGATCTAACAAAGTTACTAAGTGTGCAGGAAAGTCCTAGGTACACTAGGCACTAAGTCCTGGTTCTTTGAATTGGGCACTAAGTCCTGGCCGTGGGCTGGGCAACTAAGTCCTGACGTAAAGTTGGGCACTATGACCTGGTTGAGGACTGGGCAACCAAGACCTGGTGAGTGAAGCTGGGCACTAAGACCTGGTCGAGGACTGGGCACCGAAGACTTAGTGAGTGAAGCTGGGTACTAAGACCTGGTCGAGGACTGGGCACCGAAGACCTAGTGAGTGAAGTTGGGCACTAAGACTTGGTCGAGGATTGGGCACCGAAGACCTGGTGAGTGAAGCTGGGCACTAAGACCTGGTCGAGGACTGGGCAGCGAAGACCTAGTGAGTGAAGCTGGGCAAAAGTCCAACCGGAGGAGCCGGTTGGCAAAAAGGTAAATTCTCCCGAGAGGAGTAGGTGAGGATGCGTTCCCCGTAGGAGGGAACATTAGGCATCGGTTCGACCTAGGGTTCCATTTGGGAGACCCAAAGTCAAAACCAAGACAGCTTAGGCTGTAAAGAATGTCTAACATATCATACATTTGCTTCTTGTAGTTTGGAACTAACCCTGGTTGCAGGAAATAAAGGGACGGTGTTTCTGCAGCTTAGGCGCCTCATTGAAAGGAGTGCCTCACTAGGCTAGATGCCTGTAAGGATACATGCGCCCTAGTGTAAGGCCAAACCAAGACCATCGAAGCAAACTGCCACGAAAGCCTTTGGACCAAGTCAAGCTAGGCGCCTGTGTTAACACAGGCGCCCCAGATAGCTCAGGCGCCTCAATGAAGGGGATAAGCGCTGACCGAGCCTGTGGATTAGAGTTCGCGTAGGAGAGGCCACGTGTAGGCGCCCCTTCAACACAGGCGCCCAGGAGACGACTATAAAAGGGGGTTTACCCCCAAGGCTTCAATACAACTTGCAAATTTCGCTTTCAACACTTTCGCTCAAGCGCTACGCTCCGACACGCTCTGCATTCGCGATTCAAGCGCTGACGACGACCTGCTGCTTCGAAATTCCATCCACTTCGATCATCGGTAAAACCGTTAATTTTCTTAAGTGTTGTAACTGCTTTTTTCGATTCTATATCTGTACTCGAAACTGTAATCATTTCTATGAATATAGAATTGCCCAACGTAAACGGTCAAGGATCGTGGGCCTTGGAGTAGGAGCCGACTACGACTCCGAACCAAGTTAAACAAATTGTGTTAGCGACTTTGCTTTACTATTTCCGCTGCGTATTTCTCTTAAATTGTCCGAAAATTTTAGATCGATATTCACCCCTCTCTATCGATTTACTCCGATCCAACAAATAGTTTTAAGAAATGTATCTCTAATTCTCTTTGAAGTGGTTCCACTTCTTTCTCACATAGGTGATCTCTAAAAAGTATTCGACATTACTCTACGAGTTTATTAAAAGTCGTCTGCTTAACCTCCATCCTTCATTGATCCATTAGGTTGCTCCCCCACAGTGAGCAACTTTGTCTGTGCAATTAAGTTGTTCCTTTGAACCTAATTCTTGGGATCTCTAGACTGCATAGGTTAAGTTTTCTTTGCGCCAACAATTCTTATCATCAACAAGTCCATCTCTTGCAATGAGCATACAACTAACTCTCTATTTAATCCTTTGGTTAATAGATCGCTAAGTCATACATTGACTTCATATAATCAACAGTGATAACTCCCATTAAGAGTAGTTTAATAGTATTATATCTACGATGTATATATCTTGACTTACCATTATGACTCTATGCTCGATGAATTGTTGATTGACTATCTAATGTATGTAAATTGTCAGCACTGGTTTTGGTCTTCTAGGAACATCTTCTATGAATAGTTGGTGCCGAAAGCATCAGATCGAATCTTGTTTTGATATTGGCAAAGGGTTCAAAATTAAGTGTGTTTTATGATCTAATGTATTTCATTGAGTGTGTAGAAAAGTTCAAATGTAACTAGGCACGAAGTCCTGATCTGTAGGGTTATGGACGAAGTCTTGGTCGAGGAATGGACACCAAAGACCTGGTGAGTGAAGCTGGGCACGAAGACCTGACTGGGGGTTAGGCACCGAAGTCCTAGTCGATGATTGGGCAGAAGACTTAGCCGAGCGAGGATAATGTACAGGAGTTGGTATGGCTCATGGTACAGACATCATGAGTTCTAGTGTTGTCGGAGGCCGAGCAAAAGTCCAACTGGAGGTTTCAGTTGGTGATAGGTAACTTTTCCTTAGTGGAGTAGGTGAAGATGCGTTCCCCGAAAGAGGGAACAGTAGGCATCGGTCTGACCTATGGTTTGAGTTGAAATTAAAAGTCAGGATCGGACAACATAGGTTGTCTAATACATGCATATTTATTATTATGTCAATTATATTAATTCTGTGTTTTAGATAAGTAAAAGGGTAGACTGTTTGCACTCAGGCACCCAAGAGGCTTCGACTCAGCCAGGGCTTGGCTGAGCTGGCGCATGCTGAGTGAAGGTCCCATGTCAGCAACACAGGAACCCGAGTTCTGTCAATCGCTCGAGTGCGGATAAGGCTTGAACTGAGTATGAATCATGCAACGGGCAGATCGCAGCAACACAAGCATCCATGATGGGGCACCCAATTGATAGTATATAAGGGTTCTACCACTAAAAGCCTGAACATCAATTCTGCTATCAACTTTCTCTTGTGTGTTGCACCCGAAACGAATTGACAATGCCAAAAAAGCTGCTTCGACGACAAGGTGCTAAATTTTACTTACATTTATGTTATCGGTATAATTTTTACTTATTGCCTTGTACATAACTTTGCATTCTTGTATCACATTTTTGGATTAATAGTAATTACCCAAAGTAAATGGTCAAGGACCATTGTGTTAGTAGGAGCCAACCAATTATGTGATGATTGACTAAGAACTTTTTGTATCATATTCTATTATTAATAAAGACATGTTTGGTTATTATACTTTATATTTGTGCCAAATAACTAAGTATAATAATGTCCTTGGGTAGTAGGTTCTTATCTACATAATATCGATTGGTTGAATCGATAGTGAGATGATGTAGAGAACACTACACTAAACCTCCTAGTCAAGCATTAATATTCAAGGACAATATTAATGCATGAAGACTAGCATGTAGGTTAATTGATTACTTAAACTCACAAGTCATGGATATATGATATCAAGTTGACACATGTGTATACATTAGAGAATGTGTACTGAATTGACCCACCATGAGAAAGTTTCATAGATTGTCATATGAGTGTCATAAACTTTCTTATGTGACTATTAGTATGAATAGTCCTTAGACTTGAAGTCACTACGGTTTTCTACATAAAGAGTTATGTACTTTGGTATTGTCAAATATCACCTGTAACAGAGTGGACTATAAAGGCGATTACTGTGTTTGTAATGAATTATGTGAAGGGATGTGAGTGATGTAGATGGGATCTATCCCTCCCGTATGACGAGAGTGATATCTGTGGGCCCCTTGATCGACTAGGACTACTAAAACGCATGGTCATGCTCAAATGAGTCAATATGAGATATTGAGCTCATTTGTTTGAGTGAGTCTACTCGGGGATCAAGAAACACAAAGATTGATCAAGGATAACACAGTCTATGCCTCATTAGTCAATCTAGATATTGAGGATGGAAGGACAAGGTCATATATTGTCATAGTCACGGAGATTAAGTCGGATCTTGATTTTCTCGTCACTTGGGTAACAATAATGCATTGTTTGATGTCGCTCATTGCTTATGTGTCTAAAGCAGTTTAGACACATTGTCAATGTTACGAGAACCTATTAGGTCACACACTAAGGACACGATGTTTCGAAGATTAATTGATCTTAGTTTGACTAAGATTTGATCCGAATTGGATTAATTGAGTTAGACTCAAGTGAATCCAATTGGATTATGGGATTGAGATCTAATTTTAGGTAGACTCATTTAGATTAGACTCAACACATTTGAATGAGATATTAATTCATTAAAATATTTAATAAATTAATAATAGAGGAAGATGAAAATTTCCTCTTCATTGGATGAAGAGAAGTTGAAGAGTCACATGAGAAAATGTGCTCTAATTGGGTTTTTATTGGCATTACTGTAGGGAAGCTAAAGGGACAAAAACTCTTCATATTCATAGGATGAGTATAAAAGAGTTTTTCTTGTCATTTGGATGTAGAACTTGTCATTCTTCCTTCCCCTCCTTCTCTTGGTCGAAAACCCTCCTCTCCCTTTCTTTCTTGCTTTGTGAATCTTCTCTTTTGGCTAGCACCAGAAAGGTGATTCTTCTCTGAAGCTTGAGAGATCATGTTCGCGTGGATACGCATAAAGGCACGGCTATTGGAACGTGCAAGAGATCTGACATACCTCGGACAAGCGGGATAAGCGAAGAGCACGCGTCAAAGGTATACCTATAAAATAGGAATTTGTAAATTAACTTTGTATGAGTTTTCTTTCGCATGGTCGCTCGTGGGATCTATTATTTCCGTTGCAATTTTTAAATATTTTTGCCTATAGATTTCTACAGTGGTATTAGAGCCTCTTGCGAAAGATCTTAAAATGTTTAGAAAAACTTTTATATGTAATATAGAAGTAGGACATAATTTTCTTATGGATTGTATAATGTATGAGCATTTGTCGAGATACAAAATTTTGTGTTGATCAAACTAAAAGTCCATAGCATCATTATATAAAATATGAAAGTGTGCTATGATCCGATTGTACTCAACAAATTTTATAACCTATAGTTTCAACTCATGAGCATTTTTACAATCATAATAAAAATTGATATCCTAAATCTATTGTGTGGGATTGATGACATGGTGCATGGTTATGACCTTAAACCCAATGTGATTGGATATATGTGTGTGTGCATATTGTAATATAATTCATAATACGGCCTGCGTATCATGCCTTATCTCTATTTTTTAGTTGTAAAATAGATTTAGACTCGAATATAACTCAAGTTTTCCTAATTTGTAATATACAAAACTAGGAGTGGAATGTTCATTGAAGGATAAAGTTACAAGAAGGATACCGATGACACATGATGACCGAAGGATGCACTTGGAGAAGATGTTATCCCTAGGTTGACCATCGATTTTCTCATTGGCTTGAGAAGATCGTAGTATACGGGTCATAACTATGTCACGTTTACTGGTTATATGTTGATATATGCAATATCTATATGTGGTGTATGATTAGATAAATATTTATTTTAATTAAGTCAACTTGATATGCCTATCAATGTTTGGTACTCATAAATTACCTCGATCATTTGTTGTTGGGTTTGCCAAAGCAAAGTGACACATTTTATCTTGGTTGAGAGCGAGAGGACAATTGTGATGTCCCACTATCGAACTTTGGGTGAGACTTAACTAAGTCGCCTCAATTGGATTGAGAAACTTAGAAGCATATGTTGGGTATAGCTTGACGGGTTTCCCTTAGCAAATACCTAGTTGATCCAAGAGACCTCTCTATGCCTACAGATTAAAAATTTAATCCGAATAGAGAGCCGTTTCCCATCGACCGTCTCGTGCCGTATCGAACGATCCAAATTGCAACTTAGCCAATTACCAAAATTGGCTTTGCAATTTGCTCGACCGTTCGACCACGGAAAAGGTGACGAGTTGATCGCCAGCTTGTGTTTATGGTCGGGGTCCAGTTAAGAATTTATTAAATATATTTTGCAAGCAAAACAATAAATTCTAACACATAAAATAACAAGACATATTAACATGGCACATACACGACATAAAGAAATACAAAGGAGCGTACCTTTCCGATCACCTCGCGGTCTTTTATCTTATGTCCCTCCCTTCACGGACGTCGTGTGGGCGACGATCTACTGCGATCCGAGATCACCAAGAGCTCCAAACAATCCACTTCTCCAACCGGCCGAAAACCCTAGTCCCTAGGGTTTGTGCGACCGGCCACCTCTTCCCCTCCCTTTGCGCCGCCGTCCACCGGAGCCGGCTCCCAGCCCTGCAGATCAGTAGTACACCTTGAGAGGAAGATGAAAAAGAAGAAGAAGAAGAAGGTAAGAAACAACCTTCTTCTCAGCCACAAAAGCCCACGCAACCTCCTCTTGCTTGCGGCGCCGGCGCAACCCTTAGTTGCGCCGCCTACAGCCGGCTTCCAGCGCCTCCCTCGACCTCCCTGAGCACCACGCAAGGTAGAGGACTCCTCTACCTTGCTTTTGTAAGCCTCAGCCAGAGTATGGTGGAGGAGGGAAGAAGAACCGAGGAGATCTTCCTCTTCTTCTTTGTTACGCCGCCAAGAGAGAGAGGGAGAGAGGAGAGGGTTTTTGGTTTTGGCTCTTGATTGATTAATTGGCTTGGTTTCTTAATCTCATAGGGTATTTATAGGACTAAGGCAGGGACCAAGAAGAGGAGTTGGTTCTTGGCCCACTAATGGATCCAAACTCGATCCATTAATTAAGATCCATTCCACTAAAAGATCTTAATTGAACTCACCTCACCAACCCCCATATTTTCATATGGGCTCCACATATTACGAGTCGTCCATCCCCCCGTGTTTAAGATCGTGCATGCCCATTAATTAATTAAATTGCTGACAATTTAAATTAATTAACTTCTGGATCCTTGATTAGTACCACTCAACCTTATCAACGTGCCGGATCAAATCCACCTACAGTGTTTGACACGATGAACCTTTTGAGCTCATCAAGGGGGCATCATCATCCTGACTCACCAGGACACGGATTCCATTAATAATCATCGGCACATCATATTATTAATATTATTTCCCAACTTACCGGGTTTGTCGATCTAACAGAATAGATCTTGCCCTTTGATAAATCAAAGAAATAATAAATAATAATATATGCCCGATATTATTTCGGAATTAAGGAATCATCCTCCATAATAACAACTGAGGTCCTATCCAATTATCCAATCAGTACAAATCGGATAACCTCGAATTTTGGTCCTGCTCAATGTACTCATAGCACACTAGTGTAGTCCTATGGTCAAGACCAACCACACCTAACTACACTACAACCATCCCGATGGGTTGTCCAATTCCATCTAGGTTGTGAGCCTTTATTTATGCTAAGTAAGGTATTGATAACATGATCTTCCATGTGACACCACACACCATGTTATCTACAATGCAAAGCAATGAGACTTCGTGTATATACTGTTGGTGCAGGAAGCACCATATCGAACCTTGTTTTGATATTGGCAAAGGATTCAAAGTTAAGTATTGTTTATTATCTAATATGCTCATTAAGTGTGCAGGAAACAAAGACCTAGCGAAGGATTGCTAGGCACCTGGCGAAGGACTGCCAGGAAACAAAGTCCTAGCGAGGGACTGCTAGGCACCTGGCGAAGGAATGCCATGATACAAAGCCCTAGCGAAGGACTGCTAGGCACCTGGCGAAGGACTGCCAGGATACAAAGCCCTAGCGAAGGACTACTAGGCACCTGGCGAAGGTCTGCTGGGCGAAAGTCCAACTGGAGGAGCCGGTTGGCGACAAGTAAATTCTCCTGAGAGGAGTAGGTGAGGACGCATTCCCCGTCGAGGGAACAGTAGGCGTCGGTTCGAATTAGGGTTCCATTTTGGAGACCCAAAGTCAGAACCAAGATAGCTAAGGCTGTATAAACCTAATACTTGATTGCTTTGTGTTGTTTTGGACTAACCTTGGATGCAGAACCGAAGGAATGAGTTTCTGCAGCTCAGAACGCCTCAAAGGAGAGAGGCAACAACTGAGTAGGGCGCCCCCAGTGTCCCAGGTGCCCCCAAGGTCAAAGCAAAACAAGTTAAGCAAGAAAAACGCTTCGGAAGCTCACTGGGGGGGCGCCCCCATGCTCCCGGGCGCCCCGGATGCCTTGGGCGCCCCGGGCTTAAGCCAACGAAGCAGATAAAGATCATCTAGCCGAGAAGCCCGCTAAAAGAGTCAACCAGGGCGCCCCCTGCGTCCCGGGCGCCCCAGTCAAACCTCAGCCCGATCCTTGAGGGATAAAGGCTGACCGAGACTATTGCGGATCGAAGGCCATGTATAGGGCGCCCCCAACGTCTAGGGCGCCCCCAGGACTGCTATTAATAGCCCTCGACCGCCAAGGCTTCAAGACACTTCTTTCCAACGCCACTACGCTCTTCAACTCAAGCGCTCTGCTCCGGAAACCTTCCATCTCGAAAGTGAAGCGCTGACGACGACCCTCTGCTCAGAAGTACAATCTACAACGGGCGTCGGTAACGAAAGAGCTTAAGTTTTAATTTACTGCACTACAACTGTAATCTTTTTGTAAACCTTTTTGCGCACATATAAAATTGCCCCCAGTAAACGGTCAACGACCGTGGGCCTTGGAGTAGGAGTCGACCGCTACTCCGAACCAAGTAAATCGTGGTGTTTGCGTTTGGTTTTCGTGTTAATTTTCCGCTATGGATACTCTCCCTAAATCCTAAACGATTTACGATATTCACCCCCCCTCTATCGTATTCTCTCGATCCAACATGTACTATTATAAACAAACACTTAGTGTAGTGTGATTCTCTTTTCATAAAAAAGATGTTCATATAATAAAAGTCATGTCTTTCAGTATACACATCTTACAATCTCCCACTTATACTTAAAGACACTGCTGTTCTCCCACTGCCATACATCTGACTCACATATCCTCCACATGCCTGTCAAAAGCTCTAGATGGAAGAGCCTTAGTGAAAGGATCTTCCAGGTTGTCCTCTGATGCAATCTTGGCGACAACCACTTCTCCTCGCTTTACGATTTCTCATATCAGGTGGTACTTACGCTCTATGTGTTTACTCATCTTATGGGCTCGTGGTTCCTTCGAGTTTGCAACTACACCACTGTTATCACAAAAGATTGTGATAGATCTGGGCAAACCAGGAATCACACCCAAGTCCATTATGAAGTTTCTGAGCCATACAACTTCCTTGGCTGCCTCCGAGGCTGCCACATACTCAGCTTCCATGGTGGAGTCCGCCACGCACTTCTGCTTGACACTCCTCCAGACAATGGCTCCACCTCCTAAAGTAAACACAAAACCTGAGGTAGACTTACTTTTGTCCCTATCTGACTGGAAATCTGAGTCCGTATAACCCATAGGGACTAATTGGTCTGCCCGGTAAACCAGCATATAATCCCTAGTCCGTCTCAAGTATTTTAATATATGCTTTACCGCTGTCCAATGTCCCTGTCCAGGTTTACTCTGATATCTGCTAACCATGCCCACGGCAAAACAGATATCAGGTCTCGTGCACAACATAGTATACATGAGGCTTCCGACCGCTGAAGCATAAGGAACCGCCTTCATTTCCTCTATCTCCTTTGATGTTTTCGGACACATCTCCTTGGATAGAGGAACTCCATGCCTGAAGGGTAGAAAACCCTTCTTGGAGTTTTCCATGCTAAAACGAGGCAAGACTGTGTCAACATATGAAGCTTGGAATAAGCACAACATCCTTTTCTGGCGATCCCTTATGACCTTGATCCCAAGGATGTGTCCCGCTTCTCCTAAGTCTTTCATATCAAACTGCTTTGATAGCCAGACCCTTATGTCTGATAACACTTTGACATTGTTGCCAATTAACAAAATGTCATCTACGTAAAGTACAAGAAACACCACGACGTTTCCGTCACATCTTTTATACACACATGACTCATCCGGACTTTGAGTAAATCCATATGACTGGATTACTTCATCAAAGCGGATGTTCCAAGACCTTGAAGCTTGCTTCAATCCATAAATGGATCGATTAAGCTTGCACACTAGATGCTCTTTGCCCTTGGCAATGAAACCTTCTGGTTGCTGCATGTAGATGGTCTCATCAAGACTCACGTTAAGGAAGGCTATCTTGACATCCATCAGCCATACCTCATAATCCATATGAGCTGCAATAGATAAGAGAATCCGGATCGACTTGAGCATGACTACTGGCGAAAAAGTCTCCTCATAATCAATACCCTCTTTCTGAGTGTAGCCTTTCGCAACAAGCCTTGCTTTGAAGGTCTCAACCTTCCCGTCTGATTCTCTCTTTCTTTTGTAGACCCACTTGCATCCAATGGCTTTTACACCTTTGGGTGGTTCTACAAGCTCCCAGACATAGTTAGAATCCATCGATTCTATCTCGGAGTTCATTGCGTTTTGTCAAGAATCTACATCCTTGTCTTGGAGGGACTCGTCATAGGTCCAGGGATCCGGTTCATGTTTACCAGAGACCAAGTCCGAAGACTCTCCCAAAAACATGTACCTTTCAGGCTGTCTCACAACCCTCCCACTGCGATGAGGTGCTACCTGTGTGTCCTGAGTGACACGCGGTGCAGTGACTTGTGGTGTATCCTCTTGTACAATTGGTCCTGAAGTCGGAACGTCCCCCCTTAACTCTTCAAGCACTAGTCTACTCTTTGGCTTATGACTCATCATATAGTCCTCTTCCAAGAATCTGACATTTGTACTAACAATTACCTTCTGATCCTTAGGACTATAGAACAGACCACCCTTCGTTCCTCTAGGATAGCCTATGAATATACGTATCTCCGTACGAGATTCTAACTTATCAGTATTTCCCTTCAGCACATGTGCTGAACTACCCCAAATCCGAACGTATCCTAGACTGGGCTTGCGCCCTGTCCACAATTCTGTGGAGTATGAGGGACTTGTTGGGTTCTCCCGGCACCAAGACACAAAAACGCAGCGGAAACAAGAACCTACGAGCGATCCATGCGAAAGAAAACTCGTACAATGTTCATCTATCTAATAGATCTATCTAAAGTGTATACCTTTGGAGCGTGCCCTTTGCTTATCCCGCTCGTCCAAGATGCGCTGAATCTCTTGCATGTTCAAATATCCGTGCCTCTATTCGTATCCACACAGACACGATCTCTCAACTTTGGGAAGAACTACCTTAGTTGTGCTAGCAACTTGAGGTAATTCACAAGACCACCAAGAACCCACAAGGGTTTCGGCCAAGAGGGAGGAGAGGAAGACGAGAGGAAGGGAAGAAGGAAAAACACACTTTCTTCATTCAAAATGACTAGACCCTCTTTTATGTTCATCCCATGAATATGAAGAGTCTTTTGTCTCTTTGACTTCCCTTCATTAAAGCCAATAAAGAGCACATCTTTCCATGTGACTCTTCACCTTCTCTTCATCCAATAAAGAGAGACTTTTCTCTTTCCCATGCAATTCCAACCAGGTCTCTCGGGCTTCATACCAGATCTCCCGACCAAGTCTCCCGAGCTAGTTCCCGAGCTCCCGACCAAGTCTGTCGACCAAGTACCCGAGCTCCCGACCAAGTCTGCCGAGCTCCCGACCCAGTCTGCCGAGCTCTGAACTACTGACCCAGTCTGCCGAGCTCCGAGCTCCGACCCAGTCTGCCGAGCTCCAAGCCCAGCCTGCCGAGTGCCGAGCTCCTGACCCAGTCTGTCGAGCTCCCAGCTCAGTCTGCTGAGTGCCGAGCTCCTGACTTAGTCTGCCGAGCTCCCAACTCAGTCTGCCGAGTGCCGAGCTCCTGACATAGTCTGCCGAGCTCTCAGCTCAGTCTGCCGAGTGCCGAGCTACCTACCCGAGTTCCCAAGTTCCCAACTCGATCTTCCGATCATATCTCCCAAGTTCCCAACTCCGGCTCAGATCTCCCGAGTTCCCAACTCGGGCTCCCGATCATATTTCCCGAAGCATCATGTCCTTAGTGTGTGACCCAATAGGTTCTCGTGACATTGGCAATGCGCCTAAACGCTTTAGACACATAAGCAATGAGCAGCATCTAGCAATGCATGGTTGCTACCCAAGTAACAAGAAAAGTCGAGATCCGACTAAACCTCCGTGACTATGATAACGTATGATCTTGTCCTTCTATCCTTGATATCTAGATTGACCAATGAGGCATAACCGTGTCATCCTCAATCAATCTTTGTGTTTCTTGATTCCCAAGTAGACTCACTCAAACAAATGAGCTCAATATCTCATATTGACTCATTTGAGCATGACCATGTGTTTCAATAGTCCTACTCGATCAAGGGGCCCACAGATATCACTCCCGTCATATGGGAGGGATAGATCTCATCTACATCACTCACATCTCTCCGCATAATTCATTACATACCCAGTGATCGCCTTTATAGTCCACCCTGGTACGGGTGACGTTTGACGATACCAAAGTACATAACTCCTTATGTAGGGAACCGTAGTGACTTCAGGTCTAAGGATTATTCATACTAATAGTCACATGAGAAAGTTTATGACACTCATATGACAATCTATGCAACTTTCTCATGGCGGATCAATTCAGTACACATTCTCCAATGTATACCCATGTGTCAACTTGATATCACATATCCATGACTTATGAGCTCAAGTCATCAGTTGACCTACATGCTAGTCTCCATGTATTAATATTGTCCCTAAATATTAATGCTTGACTAGGAATAATTTAGTGTAGTGTTCTCTACATCATCTCACTATCGATTCAACCAATCGATATGATGTAGATAAGAACCTACTACACAAGGACATTATTATACTTAGTTATTTGGCACAAATACAAAGTAAGTATAATAACCAAACATGCCTTTATTAATGATAGAATATGATACAAAAAAGTCCCTAGTCAATTATCATATAATTGGCTCTAGGGCTCCTACTAACAGGACTGACTTAGATGGAACCAGGTTTAGTATGTACGCTGCCGTTTCCAGAGCGTATCCCCAGAATGAATCAGGTAAGTCTGAATAGCTCATCATTGACCTAACCATCTCCATAAGTATCCTATTCCTTCTTTCTGCAACTCCGTTTTACTGGGGTGTGCCAGGAGCAGTTAGCTGGGATTGAATCCCAGCTTCTGATAGGTAGCTCCTAAACACCCCAGAGAGTTACTCACCACCACGATCTGATCGCAGTGTCTTGATACTTTTACCTCGATGTTTCTCGACATCAGCCTTGAATTCTCTAAACTTATCAATGCATTCAGACTTGCGGCGCATCAGGTAAATGTACCCATACCTTGAATAATCGTCAATGAAGGTGACGAAGTATTCAAAGCCTCCTCTTGCCTAGATTGACATGGGGCCACATACATCAGAATGAATCAGTTCTAACACCTCTTTTGCCCTATACCCCTTAGCCTTGAAAGACCTCTTAGTTATCTTCCCTTCCAAGCAAGATCACAGGTCGGGAGATCCTCCACCACCAATGAACCCAAGCGCCCATCGACTATCAACCTCTGAATCCTACTAAGGTTGATATGACCAAGCCTAAGGTGCCAAAGATATGTCTGATTCATCTTAGAAGGCTCTTTTCTCTTATTTAAGTTAGATGATGAGCTATTTACTTCAGTGTGCATCGTGGGAGGTTTTGGTTCTAGAGTATACAGATTGCCAACCAACGTACTTGAATAGATAATCTCTCTGTTTCTCTTAATAACAACCTTATTATCAAAAGTAACACAATATCCATCCTTAAACAACTTAGAAACTGAAATTAAATTCTTTCTAAATGAAGGTACATAAAGGCAATCTCTCAGAACTAATACTTTATTTCTCTCAAAAGATAAATAAAAGACTCCCACTGCTACTGCTGCAACTCTTGTAGCATTGCCCATGTAGACCATGATTTCTTCATTCGCCAGTCGTCGGGTTTCCTGGAACCCTTGCAGAGTATTGCAGACATGGTCAGTGGCTCCTGTATCTACACACCAGATACTGGTAGATAGCACCGCTAAGCATGTTTCAACGACTAAGGCTGAAGAAATACCTTTGCTTTTATGGCAGGGACAGTCCGCCTTCCATTGCCCAGTTTGCTTGTATGTGAAGCACTTACCCTTCGGCTTCTTCACACCAGTCTGGGGTCCTTGCGATGTTCCTGCCTTCTTGAACCCTCCTCGTTTCTTCTTCTTCTTGCCTTTCGGGTCAGAAGAAGAAACCTTTTGAGTTACTAAGGCGTGTGAGTTCTTTTGAAAGAGTGCTCTGCTGCCTGGAGTTCTCCCATCAGTTCACCCAACATATAATTCTTCTTGTTCATATTATAGTTGAGGTTGAACTGCTCAAAACTCTTTGGTAGAGACTGGAGTATGATATCGACCTGGGATTCCTCGTCGATTTCAGCTCCCAATACCTCAATCTGATTGAGATGAGCCATCATCTTTAGGACATGATCCCTAACGGGTGTCCCTTCAACCATAGTGGTTGACATCAGACTCTTCATCACACTTTGCCTAGCAGCTTGACTTTGGTGCCCGAAGAGGACTTTGAGGTTCAGCATCATGTCACTGGCAGTGGACATGGCCTGATGCTGAAGTTGCAGCACATTCGACATCGATGCCAGAATGTAACACCGTGTCATCTCATCTGCCTTTTTCTACTTCCTATAACACTCCCTCAACTCTTCACCAGAGTCATCTCTAGGCTTTTCTGGACATTCTTCGAAGAGTACAAATTTGTACTCAGCAGTGAGGACAATGTCTAGGTTCCTCTTCCAGTCAATGTAATTAGGACGAGTAAGTTTATTGTCCTTAAGAATTGTTGATAGTGGAGTAAAAGCCATTATGAAAAACCTAAGAATTAAAACATACACTACTTTAGAAATCGAAAATAAATTGATTCCTCAAAACAATTAATTTTCGAATTTCACCAACACCCCTGTACACCGAGAAATTTGCATGCCACGATGGTGTGGACGTATACGAATCCCTTCATTCGTAAGAGGAGGTTTTACCCATCTATCTTACTATCTTGTCAACCTAACTTTTTGACAAGTAAGATCAATAGTTGGTTTCCTTCGGCTCTGCAAAATAATAGCAGTGACTCCGATGGGGAGGATACTATTACTCGCATCTAAGTGTGCACCATTACACGACACTAAGAAAATTATTTTTGATTATGTATCTTTCGATGGGGAAGTCCACACGCTCTTCAATAATTTTCTACAGTCTTTTTCGATCCAGTGATCCGCAGAACAAGTCCATCCGATGGGGAGAAAGGCACTTAAAGTCAACGCGCAGACTTGTTCACATCACTTATTGAATTGTAATGGAAGCCGTGGGACCCTTAGGGTCCCTCTCCCACTTAGTTGTTTATCTCGAGGAATTTTCTAGCACTACCGCACAACCAAGCACACAACCAACAACATGAAACAAAAATAGTGAAAAATCCTAGATTTTTCCAACTTTCATGGCCCCTTGGTCTCTCATGTGCCTCCAGTCGTGTCGTCATTTCGTCCACTCCTCCCTTCCTTCTGCGCATGCTACCTTGAGGGTTCTTCGAGCCGAAATGAAGAGTTAATCATTTACATCATTGATCCTATACTCCACGAAGGAGTGTACATAAAATCTAGATCAACTGTAAAAATAAAAAACTCGGTTAAACATGTGCCGTATTTAATTACAAAAATTAAATACCTAGCATCGTTAACCCCCGAGGATTAATTAATTACAAAAATTGCAAACATTCACACAAACAATATTTTGGCCATGAAGTTGGAATCTCGTGCCTGCAACACAAGGTTAACCTACACACATCCACGCATCATCAAAATAAAAATGTATGAAAAATTGCAAAATTAACCAATCTCGTGCCTACAACACAAAGGTGATTCTTCTCTGAGGCTTGAGAGATCATGTTCGTGTGGAGCCTCCTGTGGGAGGTGAGAGTTTCGGCCTTAGGTCAAATACCCGTAGAGCCTCCTGTGAGTTTTTTCACCTTCTTCTTGGGGCAGGTAGAATTAGGGCTTTGTTTCTCGATTCCCCCCTTTTTCATGAGTGTCACCACCTATTTCGACATCCCCTTCGCCAACTGGATCCAAATTTCTTTGCCCAAATGGGTGGGGCATTTGTCCTCCTCAAACTTTTTGACATCCGTTTGACCCCCCGCCCCCCCCCCCCCCCCCCCGATTTTTTCATTTTTTCTTCATTCCAGTTGGCTCGCGAGGGAAAGCACTTTTTCATTCTTTCATATACTAAAGGGTTTCACTTGGAATAGAAAATGTTCCATACTAACGGATTCGGGTCCATAACCATGGGTTCCAATGCACGAGATCTTGCAGCACTTATCAATAAGGCCCTATCCATTAGTATTACACAGAAGAAATCAATTATAGAAACTAATACAATTAGATCAGCTCTTCATAGACAAACTTGGGATTTGTGATCTCAGGTAATATCGGTTCAGGATCATGGGATCTAAATAGATAATGTCGTTTTCGTCTTTCATTTTGCTATTCGTTTGTTTTTTTGTTTTATTCTTCTTCTTTTTGACTTGCCGGTTTCACAAGCTCATTGATATTTAGACCTCCTCCGGTGAAGATTGTATTTGAACTGGAATTTGTTTATTTACGATATATGATGTGTTAAGTTAAGCATCCCAATTGGAATTTGTTTATTTACAATATATGATGTGTTAAGTTAAGCATCCATGGCTGAATGGTTAAAGCGCCCAACTCATAATTGGTAAATTCGTAGGTTCAATTCCTGCTGGATGCACGCCAATGGGAACGTTTAATAAGTATATTGGAATTGGCTCTGTATCAATGGAATCTCATCATCCATCCATAACGAATTGGTATGGTATATTGTTTAGCATTACAGCCCGCACCGGTCATAGGTTCTTAGGGGGTCTTCCTTCCTCCAATAAGGGATGGAAGGAACGTTTTTACTTCATCCGACTCCTAAGCGTCCCTTCAACCCTATCCGCTGGACGGAGAGCCTGCCGCCCATCCCGGACCTCGGCAACTTCCAGCAGGACGCAGGATACCAGAGGGCTAGGGGTATCTTGGCTGGGATGGAGTTCCACAACCTTCAACTGGTACAATGCGAGGAACTTCTTTATCGGGCTGACCTCAGCTCAAAAGTCACGAGCCTTAGCTCAAATCTCCGTAAGTTTTGTTTGGTCTTGCAAATATCCTTGTTAATTCTAACTGATACATTTTGTCTCTATTTTGCAGACGACATCATACTCTCCCTAGCTATCAACCGACTCCTGAAGTGGGAGCAGGCTAACGAGCAGACCCTGATTCCCGCTTCAGTTCCTTCTGCCACGGTGGGCATCTAGGTAGAGGATTGCGAGGACACGACCGAACAGTCCAAAGACTAGGAAGCTCCAGAGCCCTCCAAAAAGTCTGGGGTGGCCGAACTGCCTATCGACCCTGAAGGGGATTCCCCTCCCTCCCCCATCAAGGCAGGAGAAGGGGAGGCTACGCCTATGCCTCTTGCCGAGCACCCAGTGCCCTGGGCCACCGAGAAGAAGTGACAGAAATGCTGGCCTCGAAGCTACACCCCTTGAAAAGGATGAAGAAGGACCCATCCTCAGAGCTTCCGCCTTCCATTGATGAAGAGGACACGGTGCCTCTGTCTCAGAGGATTCAGAAAGAGCCCTCTTCCCCCGCTGGGACAACCCCTGATCCTATCATCTGCGACCCAACCACTCTGACTGACCCTCCAGCTGCTCAGTGAGGCAAGGAAGTGTCGCTCAATGTGCCTAGCTCCCACCGGAAGGCCTCGGTGGCGAAGAAAGCGGCGGCAAAGGGTTCCCAATCCATCCAAATAAAGGGAGCCCCCTCCGATAGCCAAGATCTGCAAATAGCGTCCAGCTCAAAGGAGGATGTACCAAACCCCCGGAATGCTCCCGGCCCATCAATTCGGCCGGCCCGCTGAGGAACTTCTTCCACCTCCTGCTCAGCTGAGGAGGTCAGCCGAGTCAGCTCGGTATCTAGGCATGCTACACCAGTCCCTCTTGATGGTAATTGCACTTGAATATTTCCTCTTTGTTTTGTTGTTTTGTTTTAACTGTCCTTTTTCCGTATTACAGGTCGCCTCCAACTGTGCCGCTACAAGCCGCCTGTTGTGCTCCTGAGGGGTTACTGAAGATCTCCTCCAGCAGGTGGTGGAGTCAGAGGCAGAGATCGGTCATGCCCGCGAGGCAGGCCTCCTACAGCTGGAGGTCAACAGGGTCCTAAGGGTGAAGGTCAAGCTCTATCTTGACACCCTACTGGCCTCTGAGGAGACTCAGCAGGAACTAGACCCTCGTCGAGGACCTGCAGAAGCTGTCCCAGGAGCGGGACCAACTCCAGACCCAGACGAAGGAGTTGTCTGACAGCGTCTAGCTCCTTGAGTCCTCGAAGAAGGCTCTGGAGGATCAGAATAAAGAACAGGAGCGCCAGCTAGCTCTCAAAGAATATGAAATAGAGCTAGCGGCCACCTACGTCTCCGACCTCCAAGAGGACGTCACTCGAGCCTAGGCCTAGGCTTCGACCACCTCCGAGAAGCTCCAGGAAACCCTGGGGTCTACTGATCGCCTATCCTGGGAGGCGGCAGAGTTGAAAGCTGCCAAGAAGGAGGTTAAGGCTGAGCTACAGAAGCAACAGATTGACCAAGTAACCCAACTGTCCAAGGCCGAGGCGGAGTTCAAGGCCAAATTTCTGCAGTCTGATGAGTTCGGCAACCTTCTGGCCAGGCAGGTATTGAAGCGCTTAAAACAGAGCTTCAATGGTGCCATCAGCCAATTGAAGAAGGCCCAACTATTGAAACAAGACGTAGATCTGAGTACCTTGAACGTCGGCCAGGTTTGGGATGAGCTCTCGCCTGAAGAGCAGGAAATATAAGACTCTCCCCAGACCCGGGCCTCATTATTTCTTTGTCTTTTATCCTCAGTAGCTTTTTCATTCTTCCTTATACGCCAGAGATGTAATTACCCTGAGTATAATGAAAGACCCTTTTTGGCTCATT
Organism: Boesenbergia rotunda; assembly: GCA_024364735.1. Lineage (NCBI taxonomy): Eukaryota > Viridiplantae > Streptophyta > Magnoliopsida > Zingiberales > Zingiberaceae > Boesenbergia > Boesenbergia rotunda. The sequence goes on along the minus strand of JAGFNQ010002636.1, from coordinate 183,062 downwards.
GTCTTGAGTCCCTTTTCTTCTTTTCTCCTTATGTATTATGTGTCTTTGCCATGAGGAGCAAGGAAATTGAAGGGCCGGTGTTTTTCCTCGACTCAAGGAGCAAGGGCGTTGACGAGCAGCCCTTCAGCTCAAGGAGCAAGGGGCGCCTAGGGAGGTCCCAGGTGAAGCCGAGCAGGCCGGGAGGACCAAGCCAAAACTAGCGGCAACCAGGCAGGAGGAGCTATAGTAGATGTACCTTATTGTACTTTGCGTTGTTGTCTAAGAGTGTAACTACCAAATGTACCCCGGAACTACCAATGGAATACTTTGTTCCTTTCCTTTGGGTATTTAGAGTCTTTCATCTCTGTCTCCTTATGCCATCAGGGCCAGGTTTACTCACCTCGGGCATTCATAGTACCGCGAGGTAGTGTAGTTTCGATAGCACTTGGTCGGTCATCCGGAGCACCCGGACTAAGCCTACTCATCGCGGAGGTAATAGAGTTTTACAGCTCTTGGTCGGGCATCCGTAGCACCCACACCAAGCCTACTCACCGAGGAGGTAGTAGACTTTCACAGCTCTTGGTCAGGCATCTGCAGCACCCGGACCAAGCCTACTCACCGCGGAGGTAAAAGGGTTTCACAGCTCTCGGCCGAGCATCCACAACACCCAGACCAAGCATACTCACCGTGGAGGTTGTAGGGTTATACAGCTCTTTGTTGGGCATCCGCAGCACCCGAACAAAGCCTACTCGCCGCGGAGGTAGCAGGGTTTTACAGCTTTTGGTCGGGCATCCGCAACACCAAGACCATGCCTACTCACTGTAGGGGTAGTAAGGTTTTACAACTCTTGGTCGGGCATCTGCAACACCCCGACCAAGACTACTCACCGCGGAGGTAATAGGGTTTTACAACTCTTGGTCGGGCATCCGCAGCATCCGGACCAATCCTACTCACCGCGGAAGTAGTAGGGTTTTATAGCATTTGGTCGGGCATCCGTAGTACCCGGACGAAGCCTACTCACCCCGGAGGTAGTAGGGTCATACAACTCTTGGTCGGGCATCTGCTGCACACGGACCAAGCCTACTCACCGCGGTGGTAGTAGCGTTTTACAACTCTTGGTCGGGCATCCGCAGCACCCGGACCAAGCCTATTCACCATGGAGGTAGTAGCGTTTTACAACTCATGGTCGGGCATCCGTAGCACCCGGACCAAGCCTACTCATCGAGGAGGTTGTAGGGTTTTACGACTTTTGACCGGGCTTCCGCAGCACCCGGACCAAGCCTACTCACCGCGGGGTAGTAGGGTTTTACAGCTCTTGATCGGGCATCCGCAACACTCGAACCAAGCCAACTCACCACGGGGGTAGTAGGGTTTTACAACTTTTGATCGGGCATCCACAACACCCGGACCATGCCTACTCACCGCGGGGGTAGTAGGGTTTTACAACCCTTGGTCGGGCATCCACAATACCCGGACCATGCCTACAAACCGCGGAGGTGGTAGAGTTTTACAGCTCTTGGTTGGGCATCCACAACACCCGGACCATGCCTACTCACCGCGGAGGTAGTAGGATTTCACAGCTCTTGGTCGGGCATCCGCAGCACCCGGACCAAGCCTACTCACCGCGGAGGTATTAGGGTTTCACAGCTCTTGGTCGGGCATCCGCAGCACCCGAACCAAGTCTACTCACCGCGGAGGTAGTAGGATTCAGAGCTCTTGGTCGGGCATCCGCAGCACCCGGACCAAGCCTACTCACCGCGGAGGTAGTAGGGTTTTACTCAGGCATGTATTCAGCGCTTTTCGAGTATTATTTCGTTTGCTCCTTTATTTATTGAATTGCAAGGCAGTACAAACAGAAATACAAAAGTTATGCAATCAACTCAACACCTTATCGAGTGCGATAAGGGCGGAGATGATTGGTGTGTCATGGCCTCTCCAACCCCTTGCCTTTGTCATCTTCCAGATAGTAGCTGCCCCCTATGAGCTTTTTGGTGATGACGTAAGGCCCGTCCCACTGAGGTTCCCCCTTCCCCCGGTCGCCTACTGGTTTGATCCTCTTCCAAACTTTGTTTCTGACTTCAAAGCTGCAGGCGATTACCCGGCGATTGTAGGCTTGTTGCATCCATCGTCGATACGCTTCCAGCCGAGCCGCTGTTTTATCCCTCACCTCTAAAACGAGATTCAGATCGATCATCCGCTCTTGTTCATTATTCTCCTTGTTATAGTGCTGCCGTCGGACAGACTTTTCCACTACCTCCACCGGATTACAGCCTCAACCTCATACACTAGCTGGAAAGGGCTCTGGCCTGTTCCTTCTCGTGGAGTGTTACAGTAGGACCACAAGTTGTTGGGGAGTTCCTCGACCCAACTGCCCCCGACGTGATCTAGTTTTATCTTAAGTCCCCTAAGGATTTCACGATTAACGACCACAGCTTGCCCATTGCCCGGCGGGTACGACACTGATGCGAAGGTTTGTGCCTAACCCCTCACACCATTCTTTGAGCTTGCGCATGGAAAACTGTCTTCCATTGCCCGACACCATCTTGTGGGGGATGCCGTATCTGCAGACAATGTCCCTCCATAGGACCTTCATCACCGCAACCTCCGTGATGTGTGCCAGAGGCTCAGCTTCCACCCATTTGAAAAAATAGTCCATGAGGACCTGCAGGAACTTCTTCTGTTGTGGCTCGATTGGAAAGGGGCCTACGATGTTCATTCCCCACTGATCGAATGGGCAGAATACTGTAGAGACTCAGAAGGGCTCGGTCAGTCGACGAGTCACATGTTGATGTCTCTGACAGGCTTCACATCCGGCCACGAACTTGTGAGTGTCGGCTTGGAGAGTGGGCCAAAAGTACCCTGCCAGGATAATCTTCCTGGACAGAGATCTCCCCCCAATGTGGCTCCCGCAGATGCCCTCATGTACCTCCCGCATCACATAGTCGGCTTCTTCTGGTCCGACACATTTGAGGAGAGGTCGAGTAAAGGCCCTCCTGTATAGCTGATCGCCGACCAACGTGAATTTGGCAGCCCGATGGTACGAGTGGGAGAAGTTACCTTTTTGCCAACTGGCTCCTCCGGTTGGTCAATTGCTCTTCCTCCGAGACTGTCGAATCTCGAGACATCCATACCTCGACCCACCTCTACTTCTGTCCACAATCCTCGTTCGGCTAACCCTCCCGCTCGATCTTCTGGATCAGGACTTTGTTGGTCAGTCCGCGACCAGGACTTCTTTCCCAACCCTTGGTCAGGTCTTCGATGCCCAGCCCTCGGTCAAATCTTTGTGCCCTGTCCTCGACCAGGACTTCGTGCTCAAGACTGCAAGTTAAGACTTCATGCCTAGCTCAACTATGACTTTCCTGCACACTCAATGAAACACATTAGATCACAACATAATGTAGGACGAACGTTTTGCTGGAATTTCATCATTTGTTCATCTTTCTATCAGGGTTTGTACGCAGCGAAAATATAAAATAAACTAAAGAAAGATAGGAGATAAGTGGGTTTATTTACTTGGTTCCCAACCCCCAGGATCAGTACGTCCAAGGCCTATGTACACGGCGTGAGTCCACTAATGGTCTGCTTTCTGGAATTTTCGGAGACGAAGAATACCCGTCTTATAGTTTGATTTACAAGCAGAAGAATAAATAAATTGAAACACAAATTTTAAACTAAAAGCAAACCAACGTAGAAAGAAGATTCGGCCAATCCGCTGCACTTCCTCCTGGAGCCTCCTTGGTCGCAGAGCTTCGACTTGAGTGCAAATGCTTCACAAAAATGCTTTAGAGGATTTGAAAGTTGATATTCTGAGATGAGGGGTCGAACTCCTTTATATAGTGCATTCTAGGGCGCCTTAGGGCTCTTGGGCGCCTGCCACGTGTGGTCAAAATTCCATCCGTAAACGAATTCGCGGAAGTATAAACCCAACCCTCCCAAGCGCCTGGGAAGCTCTCAAGTGCTTGGGAAAGGTTTCTTGGGCGCCTGATTCAAGTCAGGCGCCCAGGAAGCCTCTTCCCAGGTCCTTTTTTCAGCGTTTGCTCTCCTATCTTGTCTCCAACTCCAAGTACCTACAAGACAACAAACACAAGACAAAAACACAAATAATCTTAGCCTTAATTGATTGGTTCTGACTTTGGATTTCACCCGAAACCCTAGGTCGAACTGACGCCTAACGTTCCCTTTCCCGGGGAACACGCCCTCACCTACTCCACACTAGAGAAGTTACCTTTGCCAACCGGGACCTCTGGTTGGACTTTTTCTTAGCTCCGAGAACCTGAATCTCGAGACATCCATCCTCGACCCGTCTCTACTTCTGTTCGCGATTCCCACTCGACTAAAGCTTTTGCCAATCGGGACCTTCGGCTGGACTTTTGCTCAGCCTCCGAGAATTCGGATCTCGAGACGTCCGACCTCGACCCATCTCTACTTCTATCCGCAATCCTCGCTCGGCTAAGAATCAATTACCCAATCCCCGACCAGGACTTAGTGCTCAGTCCCTTGGACCAAGATTTCATGTCCAGCTTCACTCACTAGGACATAGTCCATCTAGCTTCACTCACTATGACCCAACTTCACTCACCAGGATTTAGTTCGCCTAGCTTCACTCACTAGGATTTCTTTCACATTGCTTCCTTTGCTAGGACCCAGCATCACTCACCAGGGTTTCTTTAACCTAGATTCACTCACTAGGATTTCTTCTACCATAGTCACTTCTTTGCTAGTCATCATGATCCTAACTAGACTTCCTCCAATCTTTAGGTAAATATAATCTCAAACCTCAAGTTCGGTTTGGTTTATCCCTTGGTCAAACTGACCAACCCTAGGTTCTATTCACTTTGCTAAACATCAGATCCTGTTTGGCTAAACCCTTTGTCAAACTGATCAAACCTGGGTTTATCCTACCAAACATAAGGTCCTATTTGGTTTAACCCTTGATTATTTTAACCACACCTTATATTGTCACTTACATTAGTATATTGTCAAACATCGAAACACTAGAAGATGATTGTTTATCACTGATACACCTTGCACCAACACATAAACTTAACTTTGAACCCTTTGCCATTATCAAAACCAAGTTCGATCTGGTGCTTCCGACACCAACAAGTGATACCTCAAGGTGACTTTTGCAAGACTAATTTTTCAAAAAAAAACACAAAATTGATTGTCTAAAAGAATTTCATTGTATAGAAATGTTTGATAAAATTAAATAATTTTTAGGTAAGTGAACAAAAAGAAAAATAAAGTATTTAATGAATAAGTTTAAGTACAATAATTTAAAAAAATAAATCTTAGTTTGAAAAGTTAAATTTGTTTTTTTGAAGATTTTGAAATTAAAAAAGTTAAATATAAATTTTGAAAAATTAAGTTAGGTTTTGAAATTATATTTTAAGTTAGGTTTAGATTTTGAGAAAGTTAAATTTTGAAATTAAATTAATTATTAAAGTTTAAATATTTTAGAATTTTAAATAATGTAAAAATTTTATTTTTGATTCATTAATTTAAAGGTGAAATTAATTAGATGTGTGGATTTAGTTGGGTTGGACTAATCTTTTTATCTCCTAAACTTCTCACCCATTTCTAAGTGACAAAACAGGAACCCTTATCTATTTTGTGAGATGTGTTAAATTTTATCTTTGAATTTAAATTAAAAGCTATGATTTGATTGAACCTTGAGTTAGACTCAAGTTTAAGAAGTAGTAAATTGAAAATAAATTTCTATAATCAACTTCCAAGTGTTGACGAGGCACAGGGGCATTCTTGATTATCAAAGAAACGACCGATTCCTAGACAAAGTCTTTTAAAGAAATTGCATTTTCATGTTACTCTTTGAGAAACATTGGTCTAACTAGTCGACGATGTGACGAGGTAGCTTCGGCTAGTTCCACGGGGCTAAAAATATCAAATAGGCTACGCCTTACCTTACCTGACTCTTTAGACAGACTTCTCTAACATATTATCATCTCACTTCATCCTAATACTAGGTTACGCATGTTTCAAGCAAGTCAGATCCTTATCTAACCATTTCTAGTCCTAAGAATGACAATAAAAAAATCATTTAATAAAATCACAATGAGAGAATTTCTGAATTTTCTAAGTTAGCAAGATTATTAATTAATTTTTCTAGTTTATAAATTTTAACTTTCAAAATCTCATTTTCTTGTCTTAATTTTTTGAAATTTGAATTAATTAATTTACATGATTTTATTTATCTTACTTGAGCATGCATTGTCATGCCCCGAGACCTACGGAGTCGTTGGTCCAATATAAAATCGGATAACATATCTCCTGTCCGACGGACAATTTACACATACATACAACACACGCAATATATATTTGGCCTCAGGCCTCAAATCAAGACATATCATATAACGAAAGACATCCATAACTATAAATCCAAAATGCGAACTTACCTGAGCTTCCATTTGGTCAGGTGCGCAGTGAAACCACATTACACATAGTCCAACATAGGATTCAAAAGTAAAATCCATGAAAGAAACTACACAACTACAAGTCCATGACAAACTTATACAATGTATGAAATATAGCATGCATAAATCCGAAAGTAAAACGAAAAGCTAGAAATGGACGTTGACACAAGCATGGGGTTGGCAACCTGGGCTCCCCTGGCAGACATCAACCTGAAAATAAAAATTTGGGTAAGGGTAGTGAGTCCAAGTCGACTCTGCGGGTATAGAAATATATATATGCATGACAATATAAATAGCGGTAAAAGTTATGAAGAAACAACATGATATAGTCTCTAAGGAACGTAAGAATATGTATAAGTGCTGGAAAAGTACATATACATATCAGAATTCATCTATCCTGCAGGGTGGTGAAATCAACCCCTATAAAATAAGTACAACATATAATCCAAGGTATATATGTTTCTTGTATGTGCATGTCATTCAAAATGCAACAATCAAATACAGCAAGTATAAACAATGCACGACGCAATATATGCACATGGTGCAATGACATGTGTCACCCCTGACACCAGTCAGGCCACCGTTCACCTATTATAAATGAACAGGTGAGTGGGTAGGGCTGTGACAACTGTGCATACTCTGCTATCATTGCTCCTGCATGACCGAGTGGACAGGATGTTGGCGGAGGGCACCCTCCTACCATAAGCTATGGGGAGTCTTGCTCTCATCTTCTCATGTCTCAGGACGAGAAGGGATCCCTGGCTCCTACCACGCTCTGAAACCACTATCAAAATGTAGTCAAGCGGAGCAATACAAGGCAAATGCACACATTCTATGGTAGCCACTAACCCCTGAGTGGATGGGTATGCATATCCTAATGTAACTGGCGATGGGATCTGACTACATAGGAGTTCATGATCGCCAGCATACAACAATGCAAGGATTGTGCATGACTCTAACACATGCAAACCCTTCCGGTCCCCATCTATACTACCATACATAGGCATGCATCAAGTATCATGACCTAATAATCATATAATCAAGTATAAATGCCAGGTAGATCAAACAGTCGATCAATACCAGGTATAATCCAACATACCACTACTCTTATGTACACCTACACATGTATGTACCATACAGAGTAAGAATGTCCAATACAAGACTGTATAGACATAAATTTTTGGATAATCTCAAGGGTCAAGCAGTAAGTATCAAGCAGGAAAACAACAGGAGCAAATTTAAGGTAAAAATAATCTACTACAATCAATAAAATAACCATGAATAAGATAAAGGGGTTTTAAAGAAACAAGCAAGAAGTATCCGCCTCGAAATAGAAGAATCTGTATACGTAGGGAACCTCCGATCCAATAATCAGCAACAATGACTCCATCTTAATGCCCTGTTTCAAAAGCTTAGTGTTTAGCTACAATAACATGTAATTTATAGCTAAACAAGCTACCTTAATTTATTAGGATCATTCTAGCTATCCTATCTGATTTAATTAACCATAATTAAATTATTAATCCTTAATTATTTCAAGCTACCATGTTTAAATTCATGTTAGGTTTCCGAACCCAAATTTATCATGTTTAGGTTATTAGGTTTAATCTCAACTTAAACCGAATTCATATCTCAACCAACTGCTCACCCAACCTCTATTTATAATCCACGGTAAAAACCATGAACAGAACATGAAGAAACTAGAGTTCGACTCCAATCCTACAGTAGAAAGAAAATAGATCATAAATGGAAACTCATTACAATCTAAAATAGGTCCCTAAATCTTATCAAGGTATCAAATCGTACAGAACTTACTTGATACAGAACTCATCTAACATAAAATGAATCATGGGTTGCAAAACCAATAGAGCTCCTAATCTAAATGAAATGATATACCAAACCACAATCCTTACCAAGAAGCTCACGATAGGGCACTAACACAAAACCATAAATTGAAAACCTAATTTCCAATCTAAAGCATAAAGCATTCCAAGATCATTCGTCCCATACGAAAACCAATCAAATACACTGTCAATAATATTAAGAATCCCACCCAAAACTATGATCAGAGCTTTAACTAGAAAGTTCACACAACTAACATAAATCCTACGCCCAATACATGAGCTCACGATATATTTCATTCCAACAGAAGACAAAACAGAGGGAAACTTGACAGATTCTTCCAAATCCAATGTTGAATCAACTAATAGCATCATGGATTAATTCAAACTTATGAAACCAAACCTTAACTTCGCTAAATCGCCAGCAAGGAAGTCTCTGCTCAGGTTTGGCCACGCAATTTGTGGAAAGTTTGGCCAACCATTCCTCCTCAACCCTAGATCCACTCTCGATTGAATCACCCCCGGCCGTTAGGTGGCGGTTCCACCTTTGAATCGATTGAATCACCCCCTGACAAAGCAAGATTGGCATTGCAAATCTGTGAGGACTTCAATCAACAGAATAAAGATTCACCATATCACAGGTGAGGAAAAGTACCTAACCTAGGTCACCAATGGAACAACCACAACCAAGGATGGTGCTAATATGTGAATCGTCGTGCCTCGAGCAACCCTCCGGTACTCTAATCGAAAATTCTAGGAGGAGATCGGCCCATAACTCTGGTCACTCGCCGATGAGGAGAAGGAGACCTGGGGTCTCGCGCGAATTAGAGGTAGAAGGATGATAGGAAGAAGATGCGATGTGCAGAGAAACAGAGAGGATAGAGAGGAAGCAAGGATCGATGGAGATGGGGGCTCGCTTGAGAAGAGTGGTTGCAAACTAGGTCACGCGGAGGGGAAGAGAAGGGGTCGGCTTAGTGGGTGTTGGCTGCAGACGAAAAGTGCGGGCGAAGGGAGGAGGAAAAGCGGCTTATATGTGAAGGTCTTTTTGCAAAAAAAAGTCCTCCACTTTCCAGAAATCCAACCCCTACCCTTAGAGTAAGGTTTTTAGCCATTTTATCCTGCTAAATTTGTTTAATACACATTAAGTTCCTAGGATTAGGCCATTTACCCTCTTAACCCTCTAGCATTAGCCATAAATCAAAACCAGTCCTCAACTTTTAAGAATATTTTTATTTTAGACTCTTAGGGTGCATTTGGTTGAGGGTTATCCTTGATAATCTTGGTTATCCTTCTAAGGTTATCAACGAAAACCTTATTAAGTTTAGATAATCAGCGATTCCCAAGTAATGATTGATGCCCGACACATCAGCAAAAGGGGCATGCAACTCGGAATCGCAAAACCTTAGGAAAGTAAGGTTTTTCTTGATTCCCAAGTTATGAAACTTATCTTTCCAAAATTATCCTCCAATATTTACATTTAAGACGAAAATAACCATTATAATTTATTAACTTCCGAAAGCATTATTCGCGACTGACGAACGACAATGGCGGTCGGCGACCGCCGCTGACGCCGATCGCGCCGGCGACCGATGCCGATCGTCGGCGGCCGACGCCGATCGTCGGCGGCCGAGCCGGCCGACGCCGATCGTCGGCGGCCGACGCCGATCGTCGGCGGCCGACGCCGATCGTCGGCGGCCGACGCCGCCGACGCCGACGGCCGCCGGTGACCGACGCCAATCGCCGACGCCCAGCGACCGACGGCCGCCGGCGACCGACGCCGATCGCGGGCGGCTGCCGCCGGCGACCGACGGCGGCGGCGATCGCCGGCGACCGGCGACGACGCCGACTGCCGGTCGGCGATCTACGTCGATCGTCGACGCCGACAGTCGACCGCCGGTGTTTGACACCGACTGCCTACGCGGACACTGACGATCGACATCGACGCCCTTAAGTCTATACAAATAAAATTATATAAACAAATTCTAAAGGGTAATATGGTAAAATATTATATTAGCTTATAGACTATTACTTCCAAACAAAAAGATTTTATTTAATTACCTAAATTGAACCAAACAACTTCAGGTTATGTTTCATTCCCCATAACCTTGGTTATATGATTATTTGGTAATGACATAACCGAGGTTATATATGATAACTTGAACTAAACGCACCCTTAGGGTCAAGTGCTAAGTCATTTAACCCTTCGTAGTTTAGGAATTAACCTTAAACTTTTTCCATAATCCGATAAACCCGAAATCTTTCCAATAAATAAATTTTTTTCTAAAAATTTATTCTATCAATTTCTGATTTGTCGTAGTTAACATGCATCCATATCTAAATTTGACCAAGAGTGATTAGCTAAGATATAAGCATCTATTGTAAAACCTGAATTTTCATATAATGTAAATTTACCCATCTCGGTTGGTTGTCCTGAATCTTTGGTTCTTCTATCTGTGCATTCATCTTTGTAATGTCCAAACTCCTAGCACTTGAAGCATTGGATGTGACACTTGTACTTTCGTGCTTCTGGAATTAGTTCCTTTGTCGTCGTCAGTTGTGTCGTTCGTATCTTACGAGTAGGACACATCTTTTTGTTGTTCCCTCTCTCCCTGCATTTGAAATAAATTATATGATTTTTCAAATTTAAATTTACAATTTTACCTTTTGAATCCCTGTTGGGAATCTCCCCCTTCACTGTTGCCATTCAGATCTAGACTCATGTTTTGATTCTGATTCGAATTCAGGTTCAGACTCTATCTCGACTACTTGTTCATGTACTCAGAGTGCAAGGTAACTCACTTGAGCGTGTTCTTCTTCATCCGATTCATTCGATGATTTGAATAGTACACCTTCTAAGACCTCAATGTCAGAAGTCTCTTCATGTAGGTCAATTAGCCTCTCCCAAATCTCTTTGGCACAGCAGAAGGATCCAACTCACTTCATTTCTTCTTTGGTCTGGATGCATTGTAGGATGACTGTTGCCTTGGCATCGGTCTCAATTTTTCTAAGTGTTGGCTCATAGAGTTTGTCCAAGCTATTGATGTTCAATCTTCTATAGGTAATGTTAACCCCGTTTAGATTATCATCCATAAATCTAGATGGGCCTTCAGGTGGGATTCCATTAGACCTTTCCAGCATCTGAAATTCTCTACGGAGAATAAAGGTGGACGGGCACTGTTCCATTCTTGATGAGTCATTCATAAGAAATCTCACACAGAAAAAAATAATAAAAAATGTATCAAGACTTGGTCTTGGATTATTAGTGTGGGGGAAAAATTACTCAAATTTGGGGTTGCACGAATTTTGAGAAAAAAATAATAAAAAAATAAAAAAATTGTATGACAAATTTTTAAAAAATAACGGTTTTATCAATTCTAATTTATGGTGAAAAAAAATGAGAATTCAAAATTGATGGTTTCACTGATATTTTAAAACCTCTCACAAATATATTCTTTATATAAAGAAAAATGACGAAAATTTTTGAAAAAATTGGCTCAATTAGTGGTTTCACCGAATTTGAGCAAACCCGCTCTGATACCACTTGTAGGATCGTTGTGATTGATAGAGGGGGGGTGAATATCGATAACGTATTTTTCAAAAATTTAACGAGAGTAAGCACAACGTAAAAGGGCTTGGAAAGATAAAACACTGCTAACACAGTTTGTTTTACTTTGTTCGGAGTCTGTGATGGCTCCTACTCCAAGGCCCACATTCCTTGACCATTTTCGTTGAGCAATTCTATAATTTAGAAAATGATGTACAAGTATAATAATTTAAGTACAGAACCAAATCAAAAACTTTATACCAACGACACTTAAGAAGAAAACTAGAACTTGTTGGAGTAACGTGTCGTCGATCTTGAACATTGTTGGCGTAAAAACTCGAGCACGGATGCTTATCGTAGTGTTTTCAAGTGCTTGAGTTGATGTCGGAAGCAAAGTGGGTGAAGCCCCTTTTATATTGGAACTTGAGCACCTAATAAGCTATAGGGGCGCCCTACACGTCACCCAAATCTGTCGCGTCCTTATCCACAGACTCGACCAACTTTTATCCTGTTCTTGGGCACTTGTGATCACTAGGGTGCCTGAGAGTAGTGAGGCGCCTGGGAGCTGACATGGACTCAGCTTTTCCACCGCTTAGAAAACCTCTTTTGGGGCACCTGATGTAACACCTAAATTTTTCAGGATTTTTCCAAAATAAACAAAAAGAAATTAAAATTTTCTTATAAAGGGGTCGGAGTAGGGACTCAAACCTATGACCTTAGATAAGAGTTGGTTGTGAGTTTCCGATTGAGCTAGTTATCAACTTGTTGGAATATAGAATCAATATTAGATGAGTAATGGTAAGCATCTTTTATGAGTGATGCTTCAACTTCCACTAGTATATATAGGAATAGAAGAAGAGAAAACCAAGAGTTTCTCATTCTTCTCCTTCCTTGCCGAAAACTAGAAAGGAATTAGGGTTTCTCCTCTTCTTTTCTTGTGCCCAAGATCTGGATCATGCGAAGGAAGTGGACGAGGAGTACCACACTAGATCCTACGTCGGTATAGTGAGTTCTAAGCGTAAGGATGTAAGTAGATCTCTCACCTACAGTAAAAGTAGTTCTCTAATGAGTTTTAAACATGATTTTCAAGTCTTTTGTATGATGTGATCCTAGTATAGTAAGACCAAGGTCTTGATTTGCCCAAAAGCAAATTTTGGGATTTTGGCACGCAAGGTGTTCGATGGAATGTATGGGGTGAAAACCAAGGTCTTGAATTACCCAAAAGCAAGTTTTGGGATTATGACACGCAAGGTGCCTTGAGGAGTACAAGACCAAGGCTTTAAGAAGTCCCAAAAGCAAGTTTTGGGAACCCTACTTCCTATGTGCAAGATATGTGCTAAGTTAAGCAAGTTAAGTATAAGAATGAGTACAAGTTAAATATATTACTTTCTAAGTGGCATGTACTGGGCACAAGGCCCTTAAAATTAGGCAAGCTAGTAGACGCTCTATTAGGGTTCGGTGGCTAGCTACCCCGAAACCTATTAGGGATGCGCGCATTGGTACTATGCCGGGCCCCAAGAAGGATGTTTATGATTTTAAAGTATATGAAGTATAAGATAAATTTCAAGTTTTTCCATAACAAGTATTTCAAGTTTTTCCATAACAAGTATTTATTTCATGCAAGTTTCGGTTTAATGCAAGCAATTTGTTACAATGCATTAATGGGTATTTTTCATGTTGAAGAACGACATTTTCAATTACAAGCATGTTTCAAAGTAAGCATACGCATGTTCATATCGAATGCATGTTTTGTGAGTTAGGTATCTACTTACTAAGCAAATTGCTTATAGTTGCATCCTTTTATTGCAGAGTTAGAGTCTCTGATTTCTGTTTTGTTCTTCTGTGTTTCTGTTTTTGTTGTTGTCTTCCGCTGCTAACTAAAATCACAGAAAAGTTCAAAGAGCAAACATTTGAGTGTCTGGCTATTCACTCCCCCCCTCTCTAGCCATCCAAAGTTCCAACAGGTACTTCTTTCTTATATTCTGTAAATCTACTTTACCTTTTATGCATGACTATTTATTATTTATGCAGTAGGCAGATATTTACCTTTATCTACTACCGTTTTGCTATCCTGCTTGATACTTATGCTTGACCTTGGATATGATCTAAATTTCCTTTCTATACAGTCTCGTGTTATTGTTATCTGATTCTGTATAGCATTGGTATGAGCATGAGTATGTAGATATAGCATAGCTCACCACTGTATGGTTGCATTGATTGGTTATTTATGCAGTAGGCTGATATTTACCTTTATCTGTTACCATTTTGCTATTCTGCTTGATACTTATGCTTGACCTTGGATATGATCTAAATTTCCTTTCTATACAGTTTCATGTTGTGGTTATCTGATTTTGTATAGCATTGGTATGAGCATGAGTATGTAGATATAGCAAGCTCACCACCGTATGGTTGCATTGATTGGTTCTAGTCATACTTGCACGTGTGTCTGGATATAGGATGATTGGGTTATGATACATGTTTACGACCTGCGCATGTTAGGTTGTGTTATGTGTCGATGACCTGGTAGGGGTTGCATGTGTTAGAGTCATGCACCATACCTACACTGCTGTATACCAGCGATCAGCGACTCCCTTGTTGTTGAGCCTATCATCTTCCGACACATGATATGCACGCATGACCACTCATGGGTTAGTGGATACCACTGGGTGTGTGCATTTGCTTTGTACTGCTCTGCTCGACCGCTCATAGGTATTGGGTTCGGAGCGTGGTAGCAGGCAGAGATCTCTTCTCTTCCCATAGACTAGAGAAGATGAGAGAGATATATCCCCCATATATATATGGGGTGAAGCGAGAGCTCCATCAACATCCTATCCACTCGGTCACTCTGGAGCAGTGATAGCAGAGTGCGGACAGTGTCACGACTCTACCCACTCGATCGACACATTATCGCTTGTCTCGGTGGCTTGACTGTTGATAGGGGTGACCATGTCATTACATCATGTGCATATGATGCATTTGTGCATTTGATTGTGTTTGCTGCATTTATTTATTGCACTTGTTTGACATACACATACAGGATATATTTTTTGTGTGGTTTGATGACCCTGCACTTGCTCGTATGGTACGAGTCCTATTATGATAATGATAGATTGATTTCTGGTATGTACATTCTTTTATTATCTCAGTTATGCATACATCTGATACTATTGTTGAGACTGTATCCTGTTGTATCTATATAGCTTGTTTAGCTATTTTTCTGCCATGCATATCTTTCTATATACCCGCGGAGTCCATTTGGACTCACCACCCATCACCATCTTTTGCTTTCATGTTGATAGCTCGCCGGGGGAGCCCAGTTACCGATCCCGGTCCCTATGACTCCGTTGATGGGTGCTTCCGCTAGTTTTGTTTTCGTTTTATAGCATTCTTTATGCGTTGTATTCATTTTCATATATCGTGGACTTGTATTCGCGATCCATTCGTACAGTATTATATTTTTGAGTCCTTTGTTAGACTATGTGATGTTATCTTGTTGTGTGCCTGCCTCGAGGGCAGCTCAGGTGAGTTTTATGCTTTCAGTATTGTGATGCTTCTTTTCCTTATGCTTTATATATATGTTTTTTGGTCTGAGGCCAATATTTAACTACGTGTTTTTGTATGTATGTGTAAATTGTCATCTGGACAGGGGAGATGCAGTCCGATTTTATATTGGATCAGCGACTCCATTGGTTTCAGGGTGTGACATACAATATGATTTTACAAGCACAAGTATATAGAGTTAAGTACAACTTGTAACTAAAAGAAAACCAAACAAGTCGACGATCTCGACCAATTTGGAACTCCGTTGCGTTGCGCACTTCCTCCTAATGCCTCCTTGGTCATAGAGATTCGCTTTAAGCACTTTTTCTTTGCATGGAATGAATAAACAAATCTGAAACTTGAATCTTCAACTGAGGGGTTGGCACCGCTATATATACACAGTATTGTTGGATCGAGAAGAACGATAGAGTGGGGGGTGAATATCGTAAACCGTTTCGGATTCGAAAAGAGAATAGGCAGTGGAAAATAAAGAAACACAAACGGGAACTCAAGCGATTTTACTTGGTTCGGAGTCGTGGTCAGCTTCTACTCCAAGGCCCACGGTCGTTGACCGTTTACTGCGGGCAATTCTATATGTGCACAAATATTTACAGAGAAATTTTATAGTTGTAGTACAGTAAACTGAAAATTAAGCTCTTTCGTTACCGACACCCGGTGTGGATTGTACTTCGGAGCAGAGGGTCGTCGTCGGTGCTTCAATCTCGAGATGGGAGGTTTCCGGAGCAGAGCGCTTGAGTCGAAGAGCATAGTAGCGTTGGAAGAATGTGTTGAGAAGTCTTGGGGGTCGAGCTCCTTATATAGTGAGCCTGGGGGCGCCCGGGACGTTGGGGGCGTCCTCCACCTGTCACTTGATCCGGCAAACTCTCGGTCAGCCATTATCCCTCCAGGATCGAGCTGAGGTTTGACGGGGGCGCCCAGGACGCAGGGGGCGACGGAGTTGACTCGGTCCACTGGCTTCTCGCTGAGTTAAACTCTATCCGCTTCGTTGGCTTGAGCCCAGGGCGCCCGAGGCATCCGGGGTGCCCGGGAGCACAGGGGCGCCCGGGAGCATGGGGGCGCCCTGCCCAGTGAGCTTCCGAAGCGTTTTCTTGCTTAACTCTTGTTTGGCTTTTACCTGGGGCGCCCGGGACCTCCCGGGCGCCGAACCCAGCTGTTGCCTCTCTCCTTTGAGGCGTTCTGAGCTGCAAAACTCTTTCCTTCGGTCCTGCATCCAGGGTTAGTACCAAACATGATAAAGCAAGTATGTTAGTGAGTCTTACAGCCGTAGCTGTCTTGGTTGACTTTGGGTCTCCACAATGGAACCCTAGGTCGAACCGACGCCTACTGTTCCCTTGACGGGGAACGCGTCCTCACCTACTCCTCTCAGGAGAATTTACCTGTTGCCAACCGGCTCCTCCGGTTAGACTTTTGCCCAGCAGTCCTTCGGCAGGTGCCTAGCAGTCCTTCGGCAGGTGCCTAGCAGTCCTTTGCCAGGTCTTCGTTACCAAGCAGTCCTTCGCCTGGTGCCTAGCAATCCTTCGCCAGGTCTTCGGTACCAAGCAGTCCTTCGCCTGGTGCCTAGCAGTCCTTCGCTAGGTCTTCGACTCCTAGCAGCCCTTCGCTAGGTGCCCAACAGCCCGTCGCCAGGACTTAGGGTTTCAATTCCTAGCAGTCCTTCGCTAGGTGCCTAGCAGTCCTTTGCTAGGACTTCAATTTGCACACTCAAGTAGCATGTTAGATACCAAATAGTACTTAACTTTGAATCCTTTGCCAATATCAAAAACAAGGTTCGATATGGTGCTTCCTGCACCAACAAGTATTAGGGTGCCCTAGAGCCCATTGAGGCGCCTAATAACTGGTCCAAGCTGATCTAAACATCAAACTTGACACAAGGATAGAATTCTCCTCCCAGGCGCCTGAAATGGTTTCAGGCGCCTGGGAACCTTTTTTCCCAACTGCTTGTTTGTTTTGTATTTGTTCTCCTATCTTGCCTCCTACTCCAGGTACCTGCATGACAACAAAACACACAACAAACAGACAAATAATCTTATGGCTTAGTTGATAACAGCCAGAGCTATTTGGTTCTGACTTTTGGATTTCAACTGAAATCCTAGGTCGAACCGACGCCTACTATTCCACTTTCTGAAGAATGCGTCTTTCACCTACTTCAATTCGGAGAAGCTACCTTTTGCTAACTAGGACCTCCGGTTGGACTTTTGCTCGGCCTCCGAGAACCCGGATCTTGAGACATCCGACCTCGACCCATCTCAATTTTTGTCTGTAGTCCTCGCTTGACAAAGTCTTCATTGTCCGATCCCCGACCAGGACTTCGTACTCAGTCCCCTGGACCAAGACATCATTGACAAACCCTTGGCCTGGACTTCTTGGTCAATCCCTCAGACCAAGTCTTCTTGCCTAGCTTCACTCACCAGGACTTCATCCACCTAGCTTCACTCATTAGGGCCCAGCTTCACTGACCAGGATTTCGGACTTTTTTGCTAGTCATCTTAATCCTGACTAGACTTCTTTCTTCCAAACTTCAGGTAAGTATACTCTCTCTACCAAACCTCAAGTCCAGTTTGGATTAATCCCTTGGTCAACTGACTAACCCTAGGTTCGCATAACACTGCCAAACATCAGGTCCTATTTGGCTGATCCTTTGGTCAAATTGATCAAACCTGGGTTTACCCTACCAAACATCAGGTCCTATTTGGTTTAACCCTTGAACACTTCGACCAGACCTTGGTATATTGTCAAACATCGAAACACTAGAGGTTGGCTGTTCAAGTCTGATGCTCTTTGCACCAACATTTGGAAGGAAGAAATTTAAACAACTATAAAAGAAACATACTTTCTTTGTCAACAAGTATCCCAACATCATCACATATGTTATATTGTTATTGTAAGTATGCTCTAGATGAAGGAAGATATAGATCAATGCATTTAGATAATGATGTGTTTTGACGATGATTGTGAACTTTTTCTACACCTTGAGGACATCATTTCTTTGTATCATTTGGAGTCAATTTCAGGCAATTGTGTTGTTGGCTACATATGGTAAGTGATTTGATTTAAGCAATTTCAACAACTTTTTCTTCAAAGATGATGTTTTATTTTCATTATTAAAACATTTTGTGTGACCATTATATTTTCTTCACATTATTGTTTAGTATCTTAATTTTATTTTGTCTGCAATGATAGACATCTTTATAAAATGACGCTGAAAGATAACAAGAGAGAGAAATTCAGATTTATGAATCCACACAAGATCCCATATAAGGCAAAGACTACACACAACAAAATAGGCAAGCTTAAAAGTCTAAACCAAAGGGCAAGCCTTTTAGCAGATAGGCTTACTGGCGCATCAGCAGATCAACTAGTTTCGCTGCCATATAATATCGGGTAAGTAAGAATTAAAACATCGCTTTCAATTGCTTCCTTTTGCTAATTTATTGAATTATATGCACTAATTATATGTCTTTGCCTAGTTTCCGTTGGATTCTCTCGATCATTGAACCATAAAAGGATGTTATTTATTTGTTGGATTCCTTAAGTCCCCGCATTCGCGATGAGGATTGAAAATATATAGTGAAAATGTGAGTTCATTTTTTTTTAGTAAACATTTATTTTACTCAATAAAAAACTTATATATCAAATATTATTAATGTATGAAGGGCCCTAAGATTGTTTAATTCAAACAAGGGAAGGAAAGGTAGAAAAAATGCTAAGTGGTAAATAGTAAAGGTATGTGTAATTTTGTTTAACATATATTTAAATGTGTATATTTTTCATTAACAATTTGACTCTAATTACTATGCTCCTCAGCAACAAGATGCGAAACAATACGGTTATTATGTGATGAGATTTATGAGACAAATTATTGATGAAGTTGAAACTATCGAGAGAGATTCACTATGATCAATAGTAATATTATTTTGCTTATCGCAAATTATTTGAAATAAACTATTTAAAATATGTAAAGTGAGTGTTGATTATTTTTTCCATTAACATAATTTGTGTGTGTGTTCACAGTTTACAAAAGTAGAGTACTCTTGGGAAGAAATTGACGAGGTGTAGTTTGAGTTGGCGGAATGTATATAAGATCATATTTATAAGTAGGTATGGAATGATTGTTGCCATAATTCTATTTAGATTTAAATTCATGGAATGCTGGCCATCTTTTTTTCATTTAGTTAAAGCCAACATACACGAGTTTAACACATCACATCACTTCATGTGCAAGAAGAACAGAAAGGTAAGCAACAACCATTAGATGCTCGTGGAAACTATAAGTCGATGTATATACACTATGCCCCCACGGGCATGACACGATTGGTAATGGCTCACTTGGGTGATCCCTCACTTTCCGGGTTTGATTCTTCCCTGGTAGAGCGCGTAGTATGCTGACGAAAGAAATCGCCACAGGCTACTGCGTGGTCGGACCATCGGGTACCGATATCATCAGTGGTGAAGTCGCCACGTGTCTTCATCCCGTGATTTACGCTCGTTGACCGGTGGGGACTCTCATTGAAGGCTATGGGGCAGGGCTGATCAGCCAAGCGAATTAGTCGGGTGTAAGCCTGGATACCCCTTGTAAATAAAAAAAAAATTTTTGAGGGCATCGTTCAATCTTTTTATGTTCACGGGATGCTTTGAATTCTACTTCATTTACAAGTTCATGAAGTGCATTAAAGATTACTTTTGAGTGGCTACATAAATTGTTTCCTTCCCACCTGTCATATATAATCAAATTAACATATAACAATAATCAAATAGGTTTCATTTTAAGAGGCACCTTTAAACCTATCAGTGACATATACCTATTCATAGCTTCAGTTAGTGTTTCTAATTCACTTTTAGTTCCTTTTTCATCGAAGAAATCATCAACAATCATAACTAGGGTTGCATTTTTTGCCACTATTTTCCTTAGCTCACAATGCAAAGGGGAGACTTTTTGGAACAGTAGCTAAGAAGTAATAGTAGGTAGTTTTTTCTTGGCCAAACACCATTTTTGAAAACCCTAATTCTTTTGACCACCTATCATTAATTATATTTTCAACTACAATATGTAACCATCTACATGAAAATTGAAATACCTCTTCTGCATTTGGAGTTCACTTCTATAAATTGACTGACATTTTGTAAAATTGTCCACAACTAGTTGCATGAGACATTTTGGGTGAGAAAGCCTACCTTTGAACAAAATATGAATTTGATATTGTTGGGATATTATTCAGATATATTGATTTTCTGCAAAATTCTAGAGTTAGTAAATGGATTTTTGATAGGGTAATTGGGTGATTTGATATTATAAAATGATTAAACGTCTGTTATTGTCTTGTCACTTCTTGGCATAACTGTGACATATCTGTATTATATATGCTCACAAATGAGGCATGGGGAAGGAAAAATTTCATTATAAAATGCTTTTGTTAGATTGACAATGGAGGCCAACTCTTAAAAGCTATTGATTACCCATTCTACAATTGTATTTCTGCTGTTCAACTGAATCACTAAAAGAGAACGGAAACTTGTGGGCATAAAGCCCTTCATAACCATTCCTTGGGGAATCTCCTTGATTCATTATACTATTTGATTATTGAATGGCCATTTCTTTTCTTTCTTTACGTTTGAGTTGATATGATCCAACTTAAATATATTTCTTATATTTTAGAGCTCTGTTCAAGCGAAGAAACGTCCTTTTCTTCTTAGTTTGAATTTGTCGTACATCATTCTTTATTGTTCCACCGGCTTTTTACAAAAGGGCGCACCTGAAATTTCATATTTACCAAAAGACATATCATG
This sequence comes from Boesenbergia rotunda, assembly GCA_024364735.1. Classification (NCBI taxonomy): domain Eukaryota; kingdom Viridiplantae; phylum Streptophyta; class Magnoliopsida; order Zingiberales; family Zingiberaceae; genus Boesenbergia; species Boesenbergia rotunda. Next base: position 161,922 of record JAGFNQ010002636.1, on the reverse strand, counting down.
ATTTTATTTTTACCAAACGACGCATCCATTTTAGTCAACTTCCTTTATACCCCTCCCGTCAAAAATGGCTTTTCACTTCACAATTTCGAAACATCTGAACCACTTTATCAGTTGTCTCAATTTAAAATAATATTTTATGGTTCGGATGCCCCAGGGAGTCGAATTTTTCTCAACCTACATATATATTTCTACCTTGCATAACTCGATTCATCACGAAAGTACATATATATTTCTACCTTGCACAACTCAATTCATCATGAAGGCACCTGAGGAAGATAGGTGTTGAAGGAGAATCATGAAGTAACCATTTGTTTGATAGAAATAGTAATGTACGTATGATTGTCATCTTTGATATGGTATCAAACCTAGTTTTATATATGATAAACATGTAATGACTATTTTTTTATTTGGAAAAGGACTCTAACGGTGTCATGCATTACATAACTAGGGTTCTCTGAAATTTTTTAAACTTACGATAAATTAATGCTTGAATTCGACCTAGGGGGTGAAATTACATAACTAGGGCCTGAAATCAAAGGATAGGAGAACCTGAAATAAAAGGATTTCAGGCCCTCCGAGGGCCTGAAATTAAAGGATTTTAGGCCCTTGGAGTGCATAATATCATTTGCTTTCAGGCCCTTTGATTTCAGGCCCTGGGAGGCCCTGAAATCTCAGGGCCTGATATCCTTTGATTTCAGGCCCTGGGAGGGCCTGAATCAAAGGATTCAGGCCCTCCTAGGGCCTGATATCCTTGTTTATTTTTTAAATTAATGTAACACTTGATTATAATTTTGATTTCAGGGATGATAATGTTGTTGACGAAATTCTCTCTGAGATATGGAATACTCTTGATGATAATGCTATCATGGGGAATGGAGCAGAAATAGCTAGTAATAATATTCCATTATCTTCCCAGTATAGTGATAATAGAATTATAAGGAATTTGACATTTGATCTAAATGAAGAAGCAAGTAATCTAGAAGATGAGTGTCTGAATTCTTCTACAAGACTTGTTGAATTCTTTGAGTCAACCTGGAGTGGGGAGGATGAAATTGAAAATCTAAAATGCAGATGAATTACAACCCAGTACAAGTGTACTAGAATTCCAAGCTGATGATATGCAGATTGAGCAATATAAATTACCCCCAGATCAGTACAGTGACTTAGAGGAGGAGTTTCCAATAGCTGATGATTCTTATATTTTGAATTCTCGATTGCTTACTGGGCCAATTGGAGAGGCATAGACAAGAGATGTGCATGAATTTTTTGTGGGGCAGATTTTTCCATCTAGAGAAGAATTCAAGAATGCACTTATCAAACATGCCATGGTTAAACATATGAGATATAACTCAGTTGACACCAAAAAAAATAGAGTTAAAGCAGTGTGCTTCAACCAACATGTACATGGAGAGTAGTAGCAAGGGGGAAGTAGAGTTCACTGTTACAAAATATATAAAGGAATACCAATGTGGAACTGTTAGGGAAAGTGCTGATCATCATACATGCTCTTCATCATTTGTTGTGTCTTTTGTTGAAGAACAATTTCTTCATAATGAACAATACAAACCAAGTATGATTATATCAGATATTAAAGTTAGATTTGGAGTAACCATATCATACAAAAAAGCATACATAGCTAGGGAGAAAGCATTGAAAAAGGTTGTCGGAGATTATGATGAGCATATAGAGATCTTCCACAATATCTAAGTGAGTTAAGAGCTAGAGATCCTGAAACTTATGTGGCACTATGCATGAATAGTAACAATGAGTTCCAGCGGTGTTTTTGGGGGGGGGGTTTGGTGCTTGTCGAAGGGTGTTCAGATCTTATATGCGAAAACTTATAGGAATTGATGTCACACATCTAAGAGGAAAGTATCCGAGTGTATTGTTGATTGCTACGGCGATTGATGGTAATGACAATGTTCTCCCAGTTGCCTTTGGAATAGTTGAAGTTGAATGTGGGTCTGCATTGGAGTGGTTTTTGGAGCATACAAAGAGGTTCTTTGCTGTCGATGAACACTCAATGACCATAGTATCAGATAGACATCGTGGCATTATATCAACAGTTAGAAAAGTCTATACAAACGCGGATCATACTTTTTGTTGCCACCACATGTCTTGTAATATGGTAACTGATACTGGAAGTAGAGCTGCTTTAGGTTTGTTTTGGGCAGCAGCACGAGCAAACACAACACTCCAATATGATATGATAATGTAGACAAAGCTTGAAAAAATCTAGATGCCCATAAGTGGCTTCAAAACATTAACCCTAAAAGGTGGGCTAATACACACTTTACTGGGAGAAGGTACAGAATGCTTACCACGAATTATGTGAAGAGCTTAAATGCTTTGTTCAAGTCTACACGTGAGCTTCCTATAAACATGTTAATTGATAATACAAGAAAGGTAGCTCAATGGTTCTATTACCGTAGAGAGGAAGTCTCCAAATGACATTTTGCTTTGACACCTTATGCTACAAAAGAAATGGATTCAAGGAGACAGAAAGCTAGAGCATATAATGATCACCCTTACTCTCAATCAGAAATGGAAGTAGAAACTGTTGAGGCAATCTGTGGTCCGGAGTGACCAAGTGTTTTGATGTTTGGGCAAAGGGTTTAAGTTAGGTTTACCCTTGTATTCTTATATGTGTATGTTGAGTGTGCAGGTTGTACAGGTTACACATATGGACTTGACTGGACGGCCTCGGTAAGGTGAAGGGTGGCATGGAGACAAGTTGGAGGCTTATGTGCACTCGAGGGACCTTGGAGAGCAGGGACGATGAGCTGATGGGTGCGGACTTTGAGGCATGCGTGAAGGATGGCATGGAGGCAAGATGGATGCTTGCGTGCATCTGAGGGACGGGAGCCAAAGATGAAGAGGGCGCGAAGGCAACAGTCGAGGCTGCGGAGGAGGAGTCAGTCGAGTTGTGAAGGTACGAGTGCTGTGTGATTATACTCGGGATAGTCCTAGGGTCGAGTGCTGAGAGAAGTGTACTCGGGAAGGGAAACCCTAGGTGTGTCAGTAGGGCAGTCGACTGCCATTGGGTCAGTCAATTGGTAAAACTCACAGAAAGGGTCAGGCCACTGGACCAGTCGACTGCCCTGTGAGCAGTCGACTGGTAGGTGGCTGAGAATTCGAACGTTGGGATGCAACGGTCGAATTCTAGTGGCATCAGTAGACTGCCCTGGGAGCAGTCGACTGGTTGCGAGGGTTTTAGCCCGAGTCCTATTTAAAGAGGACGTCGTGGTGGCTGAGATCCTTGACGAATCTTGTCTTGGTTAAAGGCAAGATAGTAGTCTTTATACTCAGGTCTTCTAAATGTGTTGTGGTGAGGTTTCTCCACCCAGAAGGAGCGACAGAGCTAGCCGGAGGTTATCCGGGGATTGATCCACCGACGGATTCTTGGATTAGTCACCCGTCCGGGGTGGATACCAAGTAAACCATCATTGTTAGCATTGGTTAGTATTTGTTAGATTATTTTTATTGTATATTTCGTTGCGCTAACAATCTTGTAGAGACGTCAACGAAAAAGTGCTATTCACCCCCCCTCTAGCACGCCTGTCGATCTATCAGTTGGTATCAGCATGAAGGACCGCTCTTGATTGGACTAATCGCCGAGGGAGCACACGCTAGAGGAAGAAGAAAATGGAAGACAAATTCGGGGATGATATCTACACTCCACCGGCCTACGACCCTGAGGATTTCAAGTATTGGAAGGAGAGAATGGAGACATGGTTTGGGATGGAGTGGAACCTTAGAATTGCACTTGAAGAGCCCTTCGAAGTTCCAAAGGACAAGCACGGAAAGAGGCTTCGTCCTAGATATTGGAACAAGGAACAACAAGAGCAATCTATAGCAAACGAAAAGGTAATTGATATATTAGTTAATCTTTTTCCTAATAGTGTTTTGAGTGGTGTAAGTAAATATGAGAATGCTCATGAATTTTGGGATAAGTTGGAAAAATATCACAAGAACCCTACATAAATTCAAGAGTTCAAGGAGAAAAGTCAAATGAGTGAAGATGAAGAAAGAGGAAAGGAAGTGTCAATCTCTTCAAGTGAGGAGGAGGAATTAAGTGAAAGATCATCAACCTCCTCAAGAGAAGAAGAGGAAGAGGTCTCCACCTCAAGGATTGAGGGGGAGGAGAGACCTTCATCTATACCGGAATAAGAGGAAGCATCCACATCATCCAAGGTTGTAGAAGAAGTCAACCTAGTCTCCACTTCCACCAAAGCTAAATTGAAAGAGCACATCATATGCATTGGTTGCAATGAAAAGTCTCACTACAAGGACAAGTGCCTGAAAGGTAAAAAGGAGGTACACTCTAAACCTATTTCAATTAAATTAAATTCTAACATAAAGTGTATGATTGGAGAAACCCAAGAGAAGATGAGGAGGATTCGATGCTTCACGTATGGTGAGCTAGGACACTACCACACCAAGTGTCCAAGGAAGAAAGAGCTCAAGAAAATGGAGCACTTGAGGAGATGGGAGAAAGAAGAAAGAAAGAAGAGAAGAAGCCCACATCAAGGAAGAACTCCAAAGATAAGGAAGGTAACTTCTAATCTTAAGCCAAAGTTTAATTCAAATTCAAGTTTCTCTATGCATGATAAAAATAGAATTCATCATTCATCCATGCATGCTAGAAACCATGAAAATTGCTTACTTGTGCACAACTTCGGATTTAGATATAAATATAGGACTAGGGTTAACAAGGTAGATCATAACCCTAGGAAAAGCATGCATCATGAGCCCAAGACTTCTGGACCTAAGGATCATAGTACTAATCCCAAGAAGGGAAGGAATGTGCCTAGAAAAATGGGTAGGTCTAGGAATGTTCAAGGTGGACCTATGGACTCTAAGGTTAAAGGTCTAGAAAGGGAAAATCAAGCCTTGAGGGCAAGGCTTGATAAATTGGAAAAGACCTTAGAAAGATTCAAGGTTGGATCTAATGTTTTAGATATGGTGTTGGGTAGTTTGAAACCCAACTATGATAGATCGGGATTGGGATACCGGTCTAAGACCTCTAAGACCATCAAAAAGAAGTATGCTGGGGAGGCATACAATCATGGTAAGGAGGGAAAGTCGAAGGATAGCAAGGAAATGTCATCCAAAGGTAAAAAGAGTGACGTAACCAAGGACAAGGTGTCCAAGGTTAAGAAGGTCAATTTTGTAGGTCAAGAGTCACCGGGGGAATACCGGTGTGGTCTAGTGTTTCTTGAGTCACCTAGGGAGGTGGCTAGGGCTAAGAGCTCAAGGGGGAGCTCTAGGAGCCTTTGGGATATATGGTGAATGGACCCTAGGAGAGGTGCTCCTAGAGGTCTAGATGGACCATGGGATGTGCCAAACGAGTTGGAGACGGGTTTGAGTCTCAACTTTTGGGTTTTGACACATGGATTATGTGGTTCTTGCATGGAAATATGACATTGGGGACATATAGCATGAAGGTTGGTTTTTGATGTATAAATGCCATGTAAATCAATGCTAGGGATGCATTGTGGGTTGGCATGGGCAGAGACATCAAGAGTAAACCAAAATTAGGACTTTAGGTCAAGGTTCTATTGAACTTTTTAGCTAGTTTTGGGTTTTATGTCAAACTTGGGAATGGTGATAGATACATTTTGGAATGTATTTTTTCCAAGTAGATATGGGTACCACAAACCTCTCCACAAAATTTGAGAATTTTTGGAGATTTGTGGAATTTTTGGCGCATTTCTGAACTTTGTTAGAAAAGGCTGAAATTCTGTGTTTCAGAGTATCAGTCGATTGCCATTTGGAACAGTCGACTGGTAAAGGCTGAAATAAGTTTCAGTAGCTGGGTATGTGTCCAAATGATGCAAGACAAGTGTGAGGGGGGCTAGTACACATTATTTATGGTCATTAGGGATTAAATGAACCAATGATTGGAATATTGTTGGGTTCTTTTTGATGTTAGGCAAAGAGGGAGATGTGTTTGGTTTAATTTGGGAAACCAAGCACACCTTTGCAAGAAATCCTAGGTTTAGGGGGAGCTAAGATAAAGGGGGAGCATGGTTGCTCCATTCTTGACGTAAGGGGGACTTTGGAGAGGTTCTTAAAAAGCCTTTGTAAGTCCAATGTATGGGGAGCTTTGGAAAAGCTTTAAAAAAACTCGTGTTGAAAAGGTCCTAACTGTTGATGCAGAAAGCACCCAAGTCGAACCTGTGTTTTGATAATGGCAAAAGGGTTCAAAAGTTAAGGTATAATATTTATCTAACATGTTACTAAAGTGTGCAGGAAGAGTCCTAGCAAAGGACTGCTAGGCACCTGGCAAAGGAATGCCAAGATACAAAGCCCTAGCGAAGGACTGCTAGGCACCTGGCGAAGGAATGCCAGGATACAAAACCCTAGCAAAGGACTGCTAGGCACCTGGCGAAGGAATGCCAGGATACAAAGCCCTAGCGAAGGACTGCTAGGCACCTGGCGAAGGAATGCCAGGATACAAAGACCTAGCGAAGGACTGCTAGGCACCAGGAGAAGGACGGCTTGGTACTGAAGACCTGGCGAAGGACAGCTAGGCACCTAGCGAAGGACTACTGGGCAAAAGTCCAACCGAAGGAGCCAGTTGGCATCAGGTAAATTCTCCCGAGAGGAGTAGGTGAGGACGCGTTCCCCGTCGAGGGAACAGTAGGCGTCGGTTCGACCTAGGGCTCCATTTGGGAGACCCAAAGTCAGAACCAAGACAGCTAAGGCTGTATAAAACTAACATATTATTGCTTTATGTTGTTTTGGACTAACCCTGGATGCAGGACCGAAGGAACGAGTGTCTGCAGCTCAGAGAGCCTCAAAGGAGTGAGGCAGCAGCTGAGTAGGGCGCCCGGAGTGTCCCGGGCGCCCCCAAGGTGAACACAAAATAGATGAAGCAAAAGAAGTACTTCGGCAGCTTATGGGCGGGGCGCCCCCGTGCTCCCGGGCGCCCCCAGCGTCCCGGGCGCCCCCAGCGTCCCGGGCGCCCCCAGTTTAAGCTAACGAAGCAGAAGCCAGCGAAGCCAAACGGATAAGAGGTGACCCAGTCAACCCGGGCGCCCCCAGCGTCCCGGGCGCCCCCGTCAAAGCCTGATCCCGAGATTGAAGGGATCAGAGCTGACCGAGAGGAACTCGGATCAGCTGACACGTGGGGGGGCGCCCCCGACGTTCCGGCGCCCCCAGGGGCTATAAAAAGGCCCTCGACCCCAAGGCTTCAGCAATCAATTCTTTCAACGCATTCACGCTCTTCTATGCTCACGCTCTGCTCCGGAAACCTCCCGACTCGAGATACAAGCGCCGACGACGTCCCTCTGCTCCGAAAATACAATCTACAACGGACGTTGGTAACGAAGAGCTTCTTTTAAAGTTTACTGCACTAGTCTTGTAATACTTCTTGTAAACTATTTTTGCGCACATATAGAATTGCCCGTAAAAAACGGTCAACGACCGTGGGCCTTGGAGTAGGAGCCGACCGCGACTCTGAACCAAGTAAAAACCTTGGTGTTTGCGTGTGTTTGTGTTAATTTCCGCTGTGCTTTCTCTAACTCTAATCCGAACGTTTTACGATATTCACCCCCCCTCTATTGTTATTCTCGATCCAACAAGTAGTATCAGAGCGGGGAAGCTCAAATTTGGTGCAACCACCAATTTGAGAATTTTTTAGATTTTTTTTAAATTTTTTTTGTTTTCCCGTTCGAAATTTTTCTCGTTAATCGAGGTTGGTGCAACACCCCTCGAAAAATATTCTTCTTTTACTTCCTGCACTACTAATCCAAGACCAAGTCTTGGGATATCTCTTTCTCTTTCGTTGTTTCAGATAAAATGGTCATGCAAGAAGGCTTCAGCACTGCAAGACCACCTCTCTTTAGTGGGGAGGACTTCTCCTACTGGAAGAGCAGAATGGAGGTCCACCTGAAAACTCAGGTGGACATGTGGATAATCATCCAGTCCGGACTGGAGATTCCAAAAAATGCTGAAGGAGTACCTCAAACCTACACAGAGTGGGACACCGCTCTGAAACGGAAGATTGAAGCTGATGCAAAGGCGACCCAGACCCTCCAATGCGGCTTAACAAAAGAGGAGCTGAACCGGGTGGGTCCATTCAACAGTGCCAAGGAACTGTGGGGGAAACTGATCGAGCTGCACGAAGGAACTTCAGACACTCGGATCAGCAAGAGAGATCTCCTCCTGAACAAGCTATACACGATCAAGATGAACGACAACGAAACAGCAGCTCAACTCCACGCCCGAATTCAGGAATTGATGAACGGACTACACACCATCGGTCACAAGGTAGAAAACCGTGACCTAATAAGGTACGCTTTAAATGCTTTCCCGAGAAACACCTTGTGGGCATCTATGGTAGATGCATACAAGGTTTCAAGGGACCTTTCAAAAATTAAATTAGATGAATTGTTCTCTGAATTAGAATTACATGAACAGACTAACTGCAATCTGGCCGAGAAAGGTATTGCCTTTGTTGCAGGTAAAACTGGAAGGACAACCAAGAAGAAGCCTCAACCTGAACCCGAGTCTAACTCAGACTCAGACTCAGAAGACGAAGAAGGAGATCGACCAAAGCTGGTCCGACTGGCCCGAAACTACTACAAGGAATTGAAGAACCAAACCAACAGACGGAAAGCCAGCAGAAGAAAGGACGAACCAGCTGAACCCGCAAATGAAAAGAACAAGCCCAACGTGACCTGCTACGAGTGCAAGAAGAAGGGTCACTACAAGACGGAGTGTCCGAACCTAAAGGAGACCAAGAAGAATAGAAGGAAAAAGGCACTTCAGGCAACGTGGGACGAGTCCTCCTCCGAAGAAGAAGAAGAGGTCCCACAGTCGAACCTACTCGCACTAACCGCCTCAGAAAAAGTCGAGACCGAATCAGAATCAGAACAGGACGACGGCAGACTGACATTTTCAGAGGACGGCGAAATCAAGGTAAGTGGTTTTACTAGAAGTCAGTTAAATGAGTTAATTTCTTATCTTTCTCGAGATTTGGCGAAAGCTAAACTCCGAGTCGAATCCCTCCGACAGGAAGTAAAACTCCTGAAAGAGGGAGCTGACTCTAGACCCTTAACTGAGAAGGTTCAAGAAGGAACCTCTACTCAAGTTGAAAAACTTGAGAAAGAGAACTCCTCCCTGAAAACTCAGGTTAAGGACCTTAGATCAGCTTTAGAACGATTCACTTCTGGTTCCAAGGGTCTTGACATGATTCTTGGAAAACAGAAGTCGGTTCTAAATCGATCCGGACTAGGTTATAGAACCAAATCTAGACAAAGATCCTACTTTGCTGTACTGAACCAGTCCAGACCTAAAGTTCAGGCATGGGTACCCAAACTATGCCTGAACAAACAAACTGGATCAAATCAATACTGGATCCCCAAGGACAAGATTCACATCTTGCCAGACCATTATCGTGGCTTTAGTCCAGGGGGAGCCAAATTGAAAACAATATTTATTGTTAGATAAAATTCAATTCTTGATTGCAATTGGCTTGTTTGATTGTTTACTTAATTCCTGCAATTTACCATGTTTAGATTTAGGAATGGTTAGTTTAAGGACTGAACCAACTTAACTGAAATTTGAACAACATAGTATTGGGTGGCGGTGAGATGATAGTACGTTAGGGAAACCAATTCTAATAAGGTCAAGTATTCTCTACTTGGTCTCTTTAGACTGGTGAAACTAGCCGAAGCTACCGATCCAAGACCCAAACTAGTTAGACCAGAATTTTTCAAAGATTAATTTTGAAAATGAAATTTCACTGAAAGGCTTTGTCAAGGAAAGGGTTGATGATCCAATAAGGCTACGGCCAAAGAAGGCCTAGTGCCTCGCCAAGACCTGGAAGCCAATCTTTGAAATTCAAATTCAAACTAGTCTCTGTTAAATTCGAATCTAACACAAATTTTCAGTTAGTTGTAGATTTAAACATTCTTTTCAAAATAAATTCAATTGTTTTCAAAATTAATTAAGTTTTTCAAAATAAATCATGTTTTTCTCAAAAATTCTTTTATCAAAACCTGTCTCACAAAACCTATAAGGCTAACGTGATTGAAAACCCTAGATTTGGGTGAGACAGACTAGGCAGTGAAAATCAATTTAAGCTATTCCTGACTCTAATTGGATCCAAATCAACAAAACTCTTTATGTGTAGGAACATAAAGATTTGGACCAATGGATGTTGGATAGCGGTTGCTCCAGACACATGACTGGAGATAAATTGAAATTCACCAAACTCAAGTTCAAGAACCTAGGCTCAGTGGCATTTGGCAACAATGCTACACTCAAAGTAATTGGGTCAGGTAATATTGAACTTAAATCTGACTTTGTTATTAAGAAAGTTCTTTTGGTTGAAAACTTCAATTTTAACTTGCTTAGCATAAGTCAGTTATGTGATTCTGGTTATATAGTCACCTTCAACAATTCTAACTGCCTGATTAGAAACGTACAAGACTCAGAAATCATGCTTAAGGGCACTAGGAAAAATAATGTTTACACTATAAACCTCCCCCTTGTACCTAAATGCATGTTAACTCAGTTAGAACAATCAAACCTCTGGCATAGGAGACTAGGTCACACTAACCTAAGAATTATTTCAAAAATCACCCAACTTGGCCTAATTAAAGGTATTCCCAAAATTAAAAACCATGAAAACTTAATATGTGAATCATGCAATCAAGGTAAACAAACCAGATCTAATCACAAACTAATTCAATCTGATCTAACTCAAACCACTCTTGAGCTCCTGCACCTTGACCTATTTGATTCACACGGAGCCAAGTCACTAAGCGGAAACCGGTACTGCTTAGTAATAGTTGATGATTACTCAAGGTTTACCTGGGTTAGGTTTCTAAAGACCAAAGATGAAACCCTAAACCTATTTAATGAATTCTGTAAGTTAATTGAAAATCAAAACGATACTAAAATCAAAAGACTTAGGAGTGACCACGGGGGAGAATTTGAAAATCAACGGTTCGAGGAATTCTGTAAGGTAAATGGATACATACATGAATTTTCGTGTCCTAGAACCCCCCAACAGAATGGGATAGTCGAAAGAAAAAATAGAACTCTACAGGAAGCCGCTAGGGCTATGCTCAATGAATTTAACTTAGCCAACCAATATTGGGCAGAAGCAATTAGTACGGCTTGCTACATCCAAAATAGGGTCCTGATTAACAAACGACACAACAAAACACCCTATGAACTATATTACCATAGACTTCCAAATCTACACTACCTAAGGGTCTTTGGATGCAAAGTCCATATCCTAAACACCAAAGACTACTTAGGAAAATTCCAGTCTAAGTCAACCCCAGGCATCTTCCTAGGATATTCAACAACAAGTAGAGCCTATAGGGTTTACAACAACCAAACCAAGAAAATCGAAGAAACAACCAACCTAATATTCGATGAAGAAATTAACTCAAATCCAAATCCAACTTCATCAAACACTGATCAAGAAGATAATCAACAAGTTGGTGAATCCTTAATTGAACCCATAAACGAACTAACTATTGAACCAACTAGTGAGTCAAATGAACCAATTATTGAACCAATAATCGAACCAGCTCAAAGAGTTGAATCAAATAGTGAACCAAACCGACCAGCCGGACCTGAGGCTGAACCAAGTTCTAGAAAAACCAAGAAACCCAGACTCAGTCACCCAACCGATCAAATTGTGGGTGATCCAACTCTAGGAGTTAGGACTAGATCCTCCTATAGAAACCTTAGTCAAATAGCAATGATTTCAAAAATAGAACCTAAGACTATAGATGAAGCCTTACCTGATCCTGATTGGATTATAGCTATGCAAGAAGAATTAGCCCAATTTGAGAGGAACCAAGTCTGGGAACTAGTACCTAAACATAAAGGCAAATCCATCATTGACACTAAGTGGGTCTTTAGGAACAAGCTAAATGATCAAGGAGAAATAGTCAGAAACAAAGCCCGCTTAGTAGCAATGGGATTCAGCCAAGTAGAAGGGTTAGATTACAACGAAACATATGCCCCAGTAGCTAGACTTGAGTCCATTAGGATGTTATTAGCCTTTGCATCCCATAAAGGATTTAAGTTATACCAAATGGATGTAAAGTCAGCCTTTCTAAATGGATTCATTAAAGAAGAGGTTTATGTAGGACAACCTCCTGGGTTTGAGGACTTAGAAAGACCTGACCACGTTTACAAACTCACTAAAGCACTATATGGACTAAAACAAGCACCTAGGGCCTGGTATGAACGCTTATCAACTTACTTAATTTCTAAAGAATTTAAACAGGGACAAATTGACTCAACCTTATTTATTAAGACCCTAGGAAAAGATATATTTATTGCCCAAATCTTTGGGTCCACCAACTCAAACTTTCTAAAAGAATTTGCTAAAATAATGGAAAATGAATTTGAAATGAGCTTAGTTGGTGAGCTTAACTTTTTCCTAGGGTTACAAATTAAACAAACTAGGGATGGAAACTATGTCCATCAATCCAAATACGCTAAGGAGATAATAAAGAAATTTAAAATGGATAACTCTAAAAGCATAAGATAGTGACCCTGATGGTAAACCAGTAGACCTTAAACTCTATAGAAGTATGATAGGAAGTCTACTGTACCTTACAGCCAGCAGACCTGACATTCTTTTTGCTGTAGGGATGTGCGCTAGATACCAAACCTGTGCTAAGGAAACGCACTTAGCAGCCCTAAAAAGAATACTAAGATATGTGAAGGGCACCCTAAATGTAGGGATTTGGTACCCTAGAATCTCAACCTTTGATTTGTCAGGATACTCGGACTCTGACTATGCTGGTTGTAAATTAGATAGAAAGAGCACAAGTGGAACCTGCCAACTGTTAGGAAATAGTCTAGTAAGTTGGTGCAGCAGAAAATAACACTGTGTAGCCCTATCCACAACTGAAACTGAATATGTTGCTTTAGGAGAATGCGTAGCACAACTTTTATGAATGATGCACACTCTTAAGGACTTCCAGCTCAACTACACCCAAACTCAGGTATTCATTGACAATATAAGCTCAATTAATCTAACTAAGAACCCAATTCAACATTCCAGAACTAAACACATAGAAGTTAAACACCACTTTGTAAGAGATCATGTAGCCAGGGGTGAGATAGTCTTTAAGCATGGAGACTCTAAATTTAACTTAGCTGATATATTCACCAAACCCCTACCTGAGTCTGAGTTCATCTTACTAAGAAGGCAGTTAGGATTATGTTTGGTAGAATAGATTTAGTCTACTGTTGGTTTTCTTACTCATTTCAAAATCAGCTTTTAAAGTAGTTTTTAAAATGCTTTCAAAATCAGCTTTTACTTACTTTTGAAAAGTTTTAAAAATAAATAAATTTTTCGACTTAAGTTTTAAAAAAAAACTACCCCTTTCAAAACTAGGGTTTTTTCGCAAATGGACTTAGCCTAGGCCCTAACCCTAGGACTGCATGCACCTATAGATTTAGAAGCCAGCATCTCACAAGCACCTTAGGGTACTTTTGATTGATAACCTAGAATGGGTTGAGATGCTTAGGTCTTTGCCTTAATTCAAGATGCTTTAAGTCAGTGCATCTGCAGTAATTGGGGCACTAAATACAACTTACACAGTAATCAAGTTAAGTGTCAAGTTTAGAAAATCTAACTTGAACAGAACACTTAACTTGACTAACCCTAGCGAAAATTACTGCTTATAGCAGTTAGTAAGTAGCTAATTGGGTTAGACAGGACCCTAAAAGAGAAAATTGAAACTGATTTGGTTTAATTCATATCCTGAACTGATTCAGTACAACGAATTATGCAAGTTATTATTTTCTTTTATGCAATTTAATTATCCTGTTTCTGCTATACTTCTTTGTTTTTGATATATGGCAAAGGGGGAGAGATAAGAAAGGAGAGGTTAAAAGTTTTTCTCTAAATCCAAAATTTCAAACTCTATATTCAAAAAGTACTTAATTCATTTTTCAAAAGTACTAAGGTTTTCTAAGTATTTAAAAGTTTTTTAAAGCTTTCTAAGTACTTAAAACTTAAATCTTTCAAATTTTCCTAAGTACTTAAAACTTAAATCTTTCAAATTTTCCTAAGTACTTAAAACTTAAATCTTTCAAATTTTCCTAAGTACATAAAACTTAAATCTTTCAAATTTTCCTAAGTATTTTAAACTTAAGTTTTCAAAAACCCTCTAAGTATTTTAAACTTAAGCTTTCAAAAACTTTCTGAGTACTTAAACTTAAATTTTCGAAATTTTCTTTTGTACTCAAACTTAAGTTTTCAAAATCCTTCGTAATACTTAAACTTAAGTTTTCAAATTTATCTAAGTATTTAAACTTAAAATTTTCTACAAGTATAAATTTTCCAAAAAGTGCACAACCAAAATTATTTCGGAAAATATGTCTTTAAAGTTTAAGTTGAAAATTATTCTAAGTAAAATCCATCTTTAGACTTAGAATATATTTTCAAAAACCCCACGAACTTTTGAAAAATCTAGGGGGAGATTCCTTCCACGGGGAGGAAACAAAATTTCAGTTTACTTGTTCTAATTAACTTAACTTTTTGAACCAGAGTTGCCATAAATCAAAAAGGGGAGATTGTTAGTGCAGAAAGCACCCAAGTTGAACCTGTGTTTTGATAATGGCAAAAGGGTTCAAAAGTTAAGGTATAATGTTTATCTAACATGTTACTCAAGTGTGCAGGAAGAGTCCTAGCAAAGGACTGCTAGGCACCTGGCAAAGGAATGCCAGGATACAAAGCCCTAGCGAAGGACTGCTAGGCACCTGGCGAAGGAATGCCAGGATACAAAGACCTAGCGAAGGACTGCTAGGCACCAGGCGAAGGACGGCTTGGTACTGAAGACTTGGCGAAGGACAGCTAGGCACCTAGCGAAGGACTGCTGGGCAAAAGTCCAACCGAAGGAGCCGGTTGGCATCAGGTAAATTCTTCCGAGAGGAGTAGGTGAGGACGCGTTCCCTGTCGAGGGAACAGTAGGCGTCGGTTCGACCTAGGGCTCCATTTGGGAGACCCAAAGTCAGAACCAAGACAGCTAAGGCTGTATAAAACTAACATATTATTGCTTTATGTTGTTTTGGACTAACCCTAGATGCAGGACCGAAGGAACGAGTGTCTGCAGCTCAGAGAGCCTCAAAGGAGTGAGGCAGCAGCTGAGTAGGGCGCCCGGAGTGTCCCGGGCGCCCCCAAGGTGAACACAAAATAGATGAAGCAAAAGAAGTACTTCGGCAGCTTATGGGCGGGGCGCCCCCGTGCTCCCGGGTGCCCCCAGCATCCCGGGCGCCCCCAGTTTAAGCTAACAAAGCAGAAGCCAGCGAAGCCAAACGGATAAGAGGTGACCCAGTCAACCCGGGCGCCCCCAGCATCCCGGGCGCCCCCGTTAAAGCCTGATCCCGAGATTGAAGGGATCAGAACTGACCGAGAGGAACTCGGATCAGCTGACACGTGGGGGGGCGCCCCCGACATTCCGGGTTCCCCCAGGGGCTATAAAAAGGCCCTCGACCCCAAGGCTTTCAGCAATCAATTCTTTCAACGCATTCACGCTCTTCTATGCTCACGCTCTGCTCCGAAAACCTCCCGACTCGAGATACAAGAGCCGACGACGTCCCTCTGCTCCGAAAATATAATCTACAATGGACGTTGGTAACGAAGAGCTTCTTTTAAAGTTTACTGCACTAGTCTTGTAATACTTCTTGTAAACTATTTTTGCGCACATATAGAATTGCCCGCAGAAAACGGTCAACGACCGTGGGCCTTGGAGTAGGAGCCGACCGCGACTCCAAACCAAGTAAAAGCCTTGGTGTTTGCGTGTGTTTGTGTTAATTTCCGCTGTGCATTCTCTACTTCTTAATCCGAATGTTTTACGATATTCACCCCCCTTTATCGTTATTCTCGATCCAACACTAACTTCGAGGGTTACGTGTGAAAAGTCCTAGCTTGGAGGGCTAGGTATGAAAAGTCCTAGCTTGGAGGGATAGGTGTGTAAAAATTCCTAACTTGGAGGGTTAGGTGTAGGATGCCTTGGGATAGGATCCATGTATGCATTGCATATGCATTTATTTAGCATGGTTTTTGCTATTGACTAGTATTTTGCTTTCCCTAACTTAAACGTATTGCCAAACATCAAAAAGGGGGGATTGTTGAGGCAATCTGTGTTCCGGAGTGATCAAGTGTTTTGATGTTTGGGCAAAGGGTTTAAGTTAGGTTTACCCTTGTGTTCTTATATGTGTATGTTGAGTGTGCAGGTTGTACAGGTTACATATATGGACTTGACTGGACGACCTCGATATGGTGAAGGGTGGCATGGAGACAAGTTGGAGGCTTGTGTCCCCCCGAGGGACCTTGGAGAGCAGGGACGATGAGCTGATGGGCGCGGACTTCGAGGCATACGTGAATGATGACATGGAGGCAATCTAGAGGCTTGCGTGCATCCGAGGGACGGGAGCCGAAGATGAAGAGGGCGCGAAGGCAACAGTCGAGGCTGCGGAGGAGGAGTCAGAGTCGTGAGGGTACGAGTGTTGTGTGATTGTACTCAAGAAAGTCCTAGGGTCGAGTGCTGAGAGAAGTGTACTCGGGAAGGGAAACCCTAGGTGTGTGAGTAGGGAAGTCGACTGCCATTGGGGCAGTCGATTGGTAAAACTCACAGAAAGTGTCTGGCCACTGGACCAGTCGACTGCCCTGGGAGTAGTCGACTGGTAGGTGGCTGATGAGTTGACTGAGAATTTGAACGTTGGGATGCAACGGTCGAATTCTAGTGGCACTAGTCGACTGCCCTGGGAGCAATCGACTGGTGGCGAGGGTTTTAGCCCCAGTCCTATTTAAAGAGGAAGTCGTGGTGGCTGAGATCCTTGACGAATCTTGTCTTGCTTAAAGGGAAGATAGTAGTCTTTGTGCTCAGGTCTTCTAAAGGTGTTGTGGTGAGGTTTCTCCACCCAGAAGGAGCGACAGAGCTAGCCGGAGGTTATCCGGGGATTGATCCACCGACGGATTCTTAGATTAGTCACCCGTCCGAGGTGGATACCAAGTAAACCATCATTGTTAGCATTGGTTAGTATTTGTTAGATTATTTTTATTGTATATTCCGCTGCGCTAACAATCTTGTAGAGACGTCAACGAAAAAGTGATATTCATCCCCCTCTAGCACGCCAGTCGATCTATCAGAAACATGGGACACTTCATACTTGTTGATTTGGAAAAAAAATATTGTTAGTGTGGGGAGTTTCAAATTTCAGGACTCCCTTGCTCATATGCTATTGCCATCATCATTCACAGGAACATGGATACACTCCCATATTGTGAGCATTTTTTTATTAAGAAAATTGGAAGTGGGTTTACATGGATCGTATTTACCCTTGTAGAAGCAAGCAGTTTTGGCCTAGGGGCATAAACGACATTATAGTTCTATGTCCCCGTAGCCTTGTGCAGCCTGGCAGACGAAAGAAGGCTCGGATTGAGTCGAGACACAATGTCAAGGTAAAACTAAAATGCAGCCATTGCAAACAACTTGGCCATAAAAGAAGGACATGTAGAATGCCGCCAAACTAGGGTCTTGAGTTACTTGGTATATGTATTGTAGGAATATTCTGATTAAAGTGTATATATTGTAAGGAGGAGAAATGAATGTATATATTTTGTATATTGTACAACCATAGTATTGTCAAAAAACTAGTTGTTGTTAATATTGTCACTTGCAGACGTATTCCAATATTATGATACATTTCACCTTGTATAATTCAATGTAAGCAGAATAGATCAGTCCTGAAGTCCTCTGATTTCCCACATTGGCCCTGCAATAATTATATTTTAGGTCTTGAAGTCCTAAAGTCCTCTGTTTTCTGAATATCTCTGATTTGAGGCCCTCTGATTTCTGCTGTGTTGATGCATTGTTATGTGCCAACTGATACTGTATGAATACATAATTGATAAACATTAGGACTATGTTTGGACACCAAAAACACCATCTCTTAGCTAAACTCTAACTAGTGATATTGAGTTTTGAGAAATTCAAATATCTTAGGTCCATTAGTTGGTTTCCATTAAAATCCACTGATGGACCTACAAAATTTCTTCTGTGCCAAATTCTTAAAATATGAGTTCATGGTGTGC
This sequence comes from Boesenbergia rotunda, assembly GCA_024364735.1. NCBI lineage: Eukaryota > Viridiplantae > Streptophyta > Magnoliopsida > Zingiberales > Zingiberaceae > Boesenbergia > Boesenbergia rotunda. The sequence continues at coordinate 143,828 of JAGFNQ010002636.1, read as the reverse complement.
ATGGAATCCAATTGTGGTATGCAATGTGTATTTAGGTACTCTTCAGGTGGTACCTTCTTGTTTCAACTTTAAACAAATGTAAGCATGTTTTGATCATACCTGAGTATTTTAATCATAATTTAATAAATTTTTGTCACAACTTGTACATTTATATAAAAGATTGCCCTATAAATATTTAATTTGATAAAACATTATTAAATATTATGAAAAATAAATTTAAAATGGAAAAATAAATTTGAGGCCACGTTGGGCCTGAAATAATCTGATTTCAAACCCACGTTGGGCCTGAAATCAGAGGATTTCAGACCCAACGTGGGCCTGAAATCAAAGGATTTCAGACCCAACCTGGGCCTGAAATTAGATTACTTCAGGCCCAGCGTGGGCCTGAATCACATTATTTCAGGCCCTGGGTGGGCCTGAATATGATTGTTTCAGGCCTAGCGTGGGCGTGAAATGAGATTATTTCAGGCTCACCAATTTCAGTCCCAACGTGGGGCTGAATAGCTCTGATTTCAGGCCCTCTGATAACCTACTGATCATTGCAATCTAAAATAGGAATATTCTTTTCGTTGATATGAATAAATATGTATAATATAAATATATAGAAATAAAAATTAGTGTTTATAGATGGTGTAGCTAAGGAAATAAATTGAGCTGTGATTCTGCATTGTTGTGTGACAAGTCATATGGGATGAGAACATAATTTACATTTTTTAGGACTAAGATTGGAAACCAAAATTACCATCTCCTAGCTAAACTCTAACTAGTGATATCGAGCTTTAGAAATCCAAATATTCTAGGTCCATCAGTGGGTTTCAACCTAAACCCACTGATGGCGCTATAAAACTCTTTCTGTGCCAAATTCTGAAAATATGAGTTCCTAGTTTAGCATGGAATCCAATTTTGGTATGCGGTAGGTATTTAGGTACTCTCCAGTTTGTTAAATGGAAACCAATTTTGGTTTAGAATGGAATCAAATGGGGAAAAAAAATTGACCCCTTGTTGGGCTTGAATAATCTGATTACAGGCCCACATTGGGCTTGATATAAGAAAATTTTAGGCCCAATGTGGGCCTAAAATTAGATTATTTTAGGCCTTGGGTGGGCCTGAATATGATTGATTCAGGCCCAGTGTGGGCCTAAAATTAGATTGTTTCAGGCCCACCGTGGGCCTGAATTCAAATTATTACAGCAAAAGCATGTTTCAATATTATTGATGGTATCGACAACAATTACAGATTATAGATTACAGATTACACAACAACGACGATCGAAAGCAATGTTCCATTGATTTCAAAAGGATTACATACATTATAACTACAAATATACAATATTTCTCATGACACTACATATGCATTGTATCTACAAAACCAATATTTACAGATTTAGCTTCCAGAACTTGTCTCTCATAATTTTATATCACACCTGAAATCGATAAGGTTTCATTTTCTTTTGGCTAAACTCTGTAGATCTTTGAAACACCAAACTTTCAGCATAGCGCATAAGGAAAAAAGAATAATCCAACCTGAATAAACCAATATTTAAATTGTGAAAGATTATGTTTTTTTTAACCAAAATAAACATGATCTTACGATCTGCTTTGGGTGGGTCCTTGTACTACAATTTTATTAAAGTCTTTCGTTGATATGAAAGGCAATCCTTTATTACATCTCGTGTAATATGATCAATTCATATTTTTGAAAAACGCCACCTACACACAAATTACATTAGTAACAAATATATTCCATTTAAACTATTTGTAATGGTTTATATATCAAATATAAAACTTACAGTTTTCTAAAATTTGATAGTGTAGCCTTATGTGGCGCCGAGAGAATTATAATGCAGGATATTACCTTCCTCGAGGTCAATAACCAATAGATGCCAATGATCATCTGCATTATTTAATGGACTGATGATATATCTAATTGGCTTATTTGTATCAGTAGCAATAGTTTGTTCAAATACTGCACCGTGCATCACCTCAAACAGTTCCTATGTTTATTAAAATGGAAGTATTAGTAGACTAAATCTTAGAGAAAACAACAAAACAAGGTGTTAATTGACTTACATCTAACCCCACCCCACAGAATATAGAGGGGTGGTAAGGTGAGTTACAGGATTTTGCTTCATTTACTAGAATAGTCCAGTAAGTATTTATACAATCTCCATTGGTGTAGTCATTCCACTCAAATATAGTCAAAAATGATTGCATATCTAACGAAAAGGTCCCATTGGACATACTGGATTCAACAAAAACCTACATGAACAAAATTTTAGCAACTTAATAACAAGGGAATGATTAAATTTTATTTATGAATGACAATAATCATCATTGTTTTACATTATTATGCAATCACAATAGCAACTATCTCACTTTAATTTACTAAGCTTTAATAATGTTTCTGGAATATCTGCATCTTTTTTCTTCTTAAAAAATACCCTGACATTCTTCAAGATTTTGCTTTTGACCTTTTGAATTATTTTTTGTTTTAGCTGCTTGTTGATCAAAAATTTATGTTTTGGTTGAGGTTGCAGATTTTGTTATTTGTGTTGTAATTTCTGACATTGATAGGGCAGGAGGCTCGTCATCTTTATCTTCATCCTCTTCCTCATCCTCATCCTCTTCCTCTTCCTCATCCTGAATAATCTCTTTGTCTTTGCCTTTGTCCTCGTAGGGTGGTCTTGTCTGAGTTATTTTTCTTTTTTTGGGAAGTTTGTCAGCGTCATCTGAGCCTTTACTGTCCAATTGTTTATTCAGCTTCCGGATTCTCTTGTCAGCCTGATCAATGATGCTATCTTGTACAGCTATCCTTCTTTTGTGGACATCATCTTTCTGTTTAAGCTGGGAATCCTTCTCAGCAATTATTGTATCCTTCTGAGCAATTATTTCATCCTTCTAACTGATAGTTGTTGCCATCTCAATTTTAACATCCTCCAAACTTTTAAGAGCTATAGTTAATTGTTGTTGTAAGGTCTCAATTTGCTCTTGCTTTTCAATACACTGATTGCAGGCTTCCATTTCTAATGTGTGTATGCTTCCTTCTGCTGCCTGCTGTAATACCTCACACTGTACCTCTAGTGCTTGAGTTGGAGGAGAGTAGTGAGGTACCAAATCTAGCTCTGACTCAGCCGGAATTAAATCAACAACAATTAAATTTGTGGCCACATGGTCAATCATCCTTTTGACACTCTCGACATGAGCCTTAGGCCAACTCCACTGAAGGATTCTTGACAATCTATGAGGATCTTCTGGAGCAGCAATAGAAATATGTTGACTCACCCATACCTGCAACATGATTACATTCAGTAATTAATATCCATCATAATATATATGAGCAGGTATATGTACTCTAACTTACAGCCAAAATATTTGGGAATCCCTTGAGCAAGGGAGCCTTGGTCATTTGGGTTGAATCACCTACATGTGGTCTATGCCTCAATGTAACCTCCTTTCCAATGGCTTCCAACCGAGGAGCCATGAAATTGTACACGACATTGCACCAATTATAGCTTTGTAGGTTGTCAAAATCATCTACACAGTCAATTAGTGAGAGGGCAGGAATGACAACTATGTTGTTTTGAGTTATATTTATTAAGAAAATCTAATTTATACAATAATTTATTATAATTCTACAAAAATTATTTACACACAAAAAATAATTCTAACAGGACTCAGAATTTATTTATTTTTTTCTTATGTATTCATTTATTAGTTGGAATAGAATAATCTATCTTAATTATACATATTTATTAAAATCTAAAAAAAATTCAACTACTCTGATTTAAATTTGATTTGATTTTTATTTCGAAGATATAACATCTATATAACTTAAATTTTTTTTTGTCCATGTTCATATATTACTCTGATTTAATTTTAATTTTATTGATTTTGTATTTATATCATATTTTTATTTTTTTCTTAGGGCCTGAAATCTACATATTTCAGGCCCATGGTGGGCCTGAAATTTGAGATATTCAGGCCTACATTGGGCCTCAATTCGGATCACTACAGACACAACATGAACTGAAATTTATTTTCCATTTTAAATATATTAATCCAAATATGTAATCATGATTTATTAACTTATAACATTATAGGGTAATCTTTTAAATAATTATACAAGTTGTGACAAAATCCTCTCATTTGATTTTAATACACAGGTATGATCAAAACAGGCTTACATTTGTTTAAAGTTGAAACAAGAGGATTCCACCTGGAGAGTACATAAATACACAATGCATACCAAAATTTGATTCCTTGCAGACCATGAATTCATATTTTAAAAATTTGGCACAGAAGGAATTTTGTAGGTCCATCAGTGGGTTTCCACCGAAATCCTCTGATGGATCTAGGATATTTGGATTTCTGAAAATCCCATATCAATAGTTAGAGTTGATATAGGAGATGATATTTTTGGTGTCCAAACTTCTAATGATTACAAATTATGTTGCAATAGGAGTTTTTTAGGTCTGTCAGTGGGTTTTCACCAAAACCCACTGATGGACCTAGGATATTTGGATTTCTCAAAACCCAATATTAATTGTTAGAGTTGAGCTAGTAGATGATATTTTTGGTGTCCAAACTTCTAATGATTATAAATTATGTTGCAATAGGAGATTTTTAGGTCTGTTAGTGGGTTTTCACCAAAACCCACTGATGGACCTAGGATATTTGGATTTCTCAAAACCCAATATCAATAGTTAGAGTTGAGCTAGGAGATGGTATTTTTGGTGTCCAAACTTCTACTGATTATAAATTATATTGCAATAGGAGTTTTCTAGGTTGAATCAGTGGGTTTCCAACGAAACCCACTGATGGACCTAGGATACTTGGATTTCTCCATACTTGATATCTCTATTTAGAATTTACCTAGGAGATGTTATTTTTGATGTGCATACTTAGTACCAATAATTATCAGTTATGTTCTCTAACCGTTTTAGTTGGCACAGAACGATGCAGTCATATTTATACATCTATACAACTACAAATATTTTGGTCATTTTTATATATTTTACTCATTTATTATTTGTAAAAGAATATTCATATTTGGTTTGCACAGGACTTGAAATCAGAGGGGTTTAGGGTTAGCAGAGGGTCTGAAATCATACCAGTTCAGGGCCACGTTAGGCCTGAAATAAAATTATTTCAGGCCCACGTTAGGACTGAATTAATATTATTTCAGACCCAACATGGGCCTGAAATCAAGTGATTTCAGGCCAACATTGGGCCTGAAATGAAGTTATTTCAGGCCCACCATGGGCCTGAAATAAATTGACTTCAACCCCTACTTGGATTATAGATTGTATCCCTAGTTTAAAATTATTTTATATAAAATTTAATCATGATTAATTAAAATAATGATTTATAGAATAATATTCTATATAATTCTACAAGATGTGACAAAATCCTCTCATTTTATTTAATTATTAAATTTTATCAACACAGGCTTACAGTTTATTAAACTGGAAACAAGTTTATTAAATGTATCGTAGACAAAATCTGGATACTACCTAAATACAGAATGCATAGCAAAATTCCATTCCTTACAGACCATGAAGTCATATTTTCAGATTTTGTTGCAATAGGAGTATTGTATGTCCATCAGTGGGTTTCGATGGAAACCCACTGATGGACCTTCGATACTTGGATTTGTCCATGCTTGATATCACTATTTAGAGTTTACCAAAGAGATGTTATTTCTAGTGTCCAAACTTAGTCTCAATCATTATCAGTTATGTTATCTTACCGTATCAGTTGACACAGAACATTGCAAGAACTGGAGGTGAATCAATAGCACACAATTGTTTTTCATAACATACAATTATATTGATATGACAATATCTACATATTTAGTTTTTTTTCATACAACTGGAGCTCAAACAACAACATAGGATGTTTTTGACAATAATACATGGATATTTAGTCTCATGTTTTACAACACATGTCCTTCAGAATATTAACTGTGAGATCAAATATCATTTTCCTCATGTCTCCTTTTTTGAAATCCATCTTCTCATCGTATAGGAGACATCGAACGTATTGCATAAAAAAAAAGCACAATCCACGCTAAAAACACAACAGTAATTTTGATTTCAATCAGTGGGTTTATAAAATACTTTTAAATTTAAACTCATCCACATTTACTTATCTATATTCTTGTTGGGGACAATTTAGTCTGTCGGAGGCCCATTTGTCCAAGGGATGATGACTTTGTAGATATAGATGAATAGCCGTAAGTTCCTCGCGAGTATATTATTTTAGTTGTTTTACCTGTAATTAATATCATGAATTTAAAAATCACCATTAATGTCATTTTAGACTAAATGATTAACATAAAAATGAATAATGGTTGCTCGCCGCTGAGTGAAATTCATTCTTATATTTACGACCACTAGCAAGAGAATTTAAATGATTGAAAGCCATGGATTCTGTATCCACCGCCAACAAGTGAAAGTGTACATTATCACTGCACAAAGGTATTAAAATATATCTAAACCCTTGATCTATCATATCTGTCTTCATCAATTGTTGCAGGGAACACTTTCTTAAGGATCTTATTGATGACTAAAAAAATGCACAGACAAAATTATTAATAACCAAATCATAATTTTAGGTCTTCTACAATATATCTTCTAAATTTATTTAGATCACTTACTATGAAGAAGGTTGAACAATATATTGACTTGTTGTATGACCTACCACATGCGGATGCTCTCCAAAATAGAATTTTATAAAAGGAATCAATTACCTTGCCTTTTGTAAAAACCTCTCCATTCAGGATTTGTAAGAATGAATGTATATTCAAAGAAAAGGGTGCATCCTCCAAAATAAATTCAGTTGCCACCCTGCCATTGTAATTGATATGATTATTATATATTAAACAACAAGATATATTAACTAAACTATGTGTCCTAACTTACTTTAGGTTCTCTAATTTATTTATCAGGTAGGCCACTTCTTTATCTTGATTTTCTTCTTTGAATTCATAATATGCTTCTTCACAAACTACATCGATAAATTAAAAAAAAAACTTATTAATGACCAAATTCAATAAAATTGACTTATTTTATATGAAAGTAAATCACATACATCAATGCCTTGTTGCCTCATTTTGTAGAGTTCAAAGATCATTTTTGTTTCCTCCTCTATGTCTTTTTCAGACATGACTTCCATTACAGTTATGGTTTCTCTTGCTTCATCCATATCATCATCACTAATTTTCCTTTTTTTCCTTGTCCATGACATCTGATATTTGTTTCTTGCTCCGCTTCCCCTTAGGTAATAGTTGGTGCCATAATGGACTGTCAATTAGAGTATCCCTGTAATCATACCGACTTCGGTCACGTCCTCTCTTTGTTCTACAAGCTAGTGGATTAGAAAGAGGATTGACTATAGGATAACTTTCTTGAGCCTCCATGCCCTTTTTTTCAATTATTAAAAGTAATTCCTTAACCCTTTCATTCAAACAAATGTTCTCCTCTGTTAGCTCCTTGATTCGGTTGTCTTTAAGAATGTAGTCACCACATTGCCTTACAACTTCTGTTTCATCTCCTTATGATGTCTCCATTGGCCGTGGAATGTCATCACCGATATCAAGGTTCTCAAACAATGCTTTTTCATTTAGGTTAGGAATTATTTCAATCATCACCTATCAATTAACAAGTACACAAATGTTACTTCCTCTATATCAAACTAAGATAGATCACAGTTTAGAATAATTACCTTTTCGGGTGAGAGTCAGTCGACAAGGGCCCTCACCCTTCTAATATGCGAAGGAATATTCCTCCACTTATTTATTCGGGGTTCTTGAACATTGTATGGTTTTTGAATTGGTACATGCTCAAAAAACCATGCCTACACCAAGTTTTCCACCCAAATACATTAACAACAACAAAATATTATAAAATTTAACAAGAAAATTCTACTCACTGCCAAAAGCCCAGCAAATCCCTTTAGGTAAGGGAGGTTGATGCTTGTCTGGTATCCCTGAGTTGATGAAAATAGGTCCCCAATCTTAGGTAATTGTGGAGACAAAAATTGATAGATGACTTTCACCCAGTTGAATCTACCAAGATTCTCATAATCATCTACTATATCTACAAGATCTAGAGAGACCTTATATGTACTAGACGAAAATAAAACACAAACAAATATATACAAAATATAGAATTTACACACTAATAAAACATCATCCTCTGATTCAACACTTTTGGAATAATATTTAAGTAACTCCTCAATTCTTGTTCTGGTAGATTGTTTTTCTTTTGAGAAGTAAGTAAGATAGAGGTCACCCGATGCTTTAGTTGAACTAATAGGGACTGAAACACCTCGTTCCACTATACCCAGTAACAAAGCAACATCTCATTTGGTGAACGCAATCGGTACACCTGAAACATTTAAAATATTTAGTTATCATCAAGAATATATGCCTGAAATGATTTCACTTTGTGCCTGAAATGATTTTATTTCAGGTCCAACGTGGGTCTGAAATGATTACATTTCAGGCCCAACGTGGGTCTGAAATAACTTCATTTCAGGCCCAACGTGGGCTTGAATGATTTCATTTTAGGCCCACGTTGGGCCTGAAATGTAATCATTTCAGGCCTACCGAGGGCCTGAAATGAGTTCAATTCAAACCCTCGGTATGCCTTAAATGATTTTATTTCAAGCCTACCGAGGGCCTGATGTAAAACCATTTCAGGCCCTCGGTAGGCCTGAAATGAAATGTCTGAAATGGATCGAAATTAAATCATTTTAGGCTATCTTTATCCCAGTTTTATCTTATTATAGTTAATGTTTACAATTCATAACTAAAAGTGTTACCTGAGAATTTAAAAACTTGCGATGTTGAATCCCAACTTTCAAATATATTCACCAAAATTCAACGGATATGCTGCAATTTTTGTATGTCCAAGAAAACACTGAAGGGTGACTCTTTGATCTTCGCAATTTATCGATCATTTAAAATTTGAAATGCTTCAAAAAAATATTTAAAGTGGCCTAAAACACTGCACCAATGTAATTTTTGTCCAAAGTCATCTGAAGCCTACAGGTTTTATACATTACAAATTTATTAAGCAAAAATAAGTTTAAACATGTGCAGAAACTTTGTTGTTTTGACCTAAGACTATCGCTAACATACCTTGGTGAATAATGCCAAGGAAGAAGAGGCTGAAACACTGATAACTTTTTGGAGCCATTATCAAAAAAAAATAAACCGTGCAGAAACCCTAACCCCTACTTTGGAGACTGACGATCAGTCTAGACTTCAACGCAAACACTTAAAGCCGTCTCAGGGACACACACAAGCACTTTGGAGACTTCCCTAGGGTTTTGGTTTGGGGGAGGGATTGGGAGAATGAGCTCGCGACTATAGCACAGCTAGGGCGCGCACAATGTTCTCCACCTTCGACAATAACAATTACGTTGATGCGCTGAGAGAAAAAGGAGAAAAATTCGACTCCCTGGGGCATCCGAACCATTAAATATTATTTTAAATTGAGAAAACTGATAAAGTGGTTCGGATGTGTCGAAATTGTGCACTGAGAAAGTCATTTCTTGGCGGGAGGGGTATAAGAGGAAGTTCACTCAAATGGATGCGTCGTTCGGTAAAAATGAAACCATGGTACGCCTTTTGGTAAATATGAATTCTCAAGTACGCCCTTTGGTAAAAAGTCATTGTTCCACCATTCTTTCAGGTTCCACAATAATCTATCAGGAAATAGATTAACTTTCTCATTGTTATGTTAGTTCCAGCTTTTCCAATTTGAATATCTTAGAAGCCCATTTTTCTATTTGGCTAAATAGATAATAAACCAGAGAGGAGTGATATGATACTGAATACTTTTTTGCATATTCACATCTGTTAGGACCAAAAGGAATTTAGATATCTCCATAATTGTATGATATTGTCCACTTTGGGCCTAAGCCCTCATGGTTTTACTCTTAGGCTCTCCCAAAAGGCCTCATGCCAATGGAGATATCATTATTCCTTATAAGTCTATGATCTTTCCCATGTGTTTTAGATGTGGGACTATGTTTGCAACCTTGCAACCCCAACAATCCCTCCCTCAAACAAAGGACCACATGCCTCTCACAAGCAGAAACTCTTTCCATTTTGATGTCTGATCCTCAACCTATCAGGTCTTTTTGCCCCTTGGTCCACCCGACCTACTAGGACTTCACTGCCTAGCCACAACTAGGACTTCTCTGCCTGGTGTTTGGTCCTCTTGATCAAGACACAGGAGCCCACACATCCTTTATTTAATGCTTAACCCACATGATTAGATCTAGATCATGAAGAGCGACCTGACTCTGATACCAATTGTTAGGACCAAAAGGAATTTAGATATCTCCACAATGGTATGATATTGTCCACTTTGGGCCTAAGCCCTCATGGTTTTACTCTTGGGCTCTCCCAAAAGGCCTCATGCCAATGGAGATATCATTATTCCTTATATATCTATGATCTTTCCCATGTGTTTTAGATGTGAGACTATATTTGCAACCTTGCAACCCCAACAACATCTATATTTGAACCTTTTTAAATTAATTCTGACACGCCCCCTTTATTCGAAAGTTAGTTCGCTATCTATAGAGGAAGAATCTGTAGATGATGTTTATGTGAATATCGCATCAAATGAAGTGACTTTTTTCATTTATTTTGGCTGCTTTTTCCTCTATGATTTTCATATAGCACATAGAATCTCTAATGCCAAACTTTTGTTTTGATGCAGTGTTAAAGCATAGATAAAAAGCTTGAGAAGTTGGGCCCAAAGAATGATGTCATAATAATGTCAGTGAAGGATGTTTTACAAAACTTAGTCGATGATGATCTTGTTAGTTAGTTCTGTTCATTTCCCTTCATACAATCCAAGAAAGGTTTTGCTTTTGTATAAACTTAATATGGATACAAAGTTAATTTGTGGATTGAGTCCATATTTTTCGTTTCGATATGAAGTTGCATCTTTTGCTAAATAGTTATATTATAAAAAAGATTGTGGATATTCATATTTTCTATTTGTGGATATTTATATTTTCTTATTGTGGATATTCATATTTATTTTGTTGGTGTCGGAAGCACCAGATCAAACCTTATTTTGATAAGTACCAAAGTGTTCAAGTTAAGCTGGTATGGTGTACTGATGAAGTTGTTGACATTGAATGAAAGTCTTAGGTAAGCTAGGTAAGAATTCTTGACCTGTAGGGTTGAGCACAAACTCCTAGTTGGGGATCGAGCAACGAAGACTTAGCAAGTGAAGCCGAGCACGAAGTCCTGGTCGGGGATCGGGCAACGAAGACTTAGCGAGTGAAGCCGAGCACGAAGACTTGGTCCAGGGGGGATCGAGCAGAAGACTTTGCCAAGCGGGAATCGCGGACAGGAGTTGAGACGAGTCGAGGTCGAACGTCGTCGAGTTCCGAGTTCTCGGAGGCAGAGCAAAAGTCCAACCGAAGGTTCCGGGAGGCAACAGGTAAACTCTCCTAAGAGGCGTAGGTGAGGATGCGTTCCCCGGTGAGGGAACAGTAGGCATTGGTCCTGTAACGCACCAAAATTTTCCATATGAAATATTATGAAATATTATGAATTCATGAAATATTATTATGGAATATTATGAAATGTCATGAATTCATAGATATGAAATATTATAAATTCATGAAATATTATTATGGAATATTATGAAATGTCATGAATTCATGAATATGAAATATTATAAATTCATGAAATATTATTATGGAATATTATGAAATGTCATGAATTCATGAATATGAAATATTATAAATTCATGAAATATTATTATGGAATATTATGAAATGTTATGAATTCATGAAATATTATTATTATTATGAAATTTCATGATGAGCTTGGCTTAATGGGCTTGGATGTGGATTAGTGCAAAATGTAATAAAAAGAAGATATAGAAAGGAGGAAGCAGGGATTGAACCTTGAACCTCCTAGTTGCACTAGCAATGTCATAACCAACACACCAAGCCATACTTCATGTAGAGGGAATAAGGAACATGCTTGTTAAAAGCTAGGGAAGTGAAGAGACATGTCTCTTCATGAGAAAAGTATAAATAAGGGAATGAGAAGTTAGAGTAACTTCCTCTTCTTCTTCTTCTTCCTCCCTCTCATCACCGAAATCCACTCCTTCTCCCTTTGCATTTTCGAAAATCACAACCCTAGGGTTCTAACCTTAGGGAGTTGGAAGGAAGAGGACCCATTGAAGGTTCTTGCCCTCTACTAGGGCCAAGGTTTCTAGAGAAGGCTAACAAGGAAACTCTCATCTTCTCCTTCTTCAAGGGTACCCTAAGATTTTAGAGAAGAAGAAATTTAAGCGAAAGGATGTAAGTATTCTCTCGCCTGCAGTGTAATTGTTGTTACATGATTCCTTTGGTTTGCTTGTTTGAAACACTAGGGTTTGCACCCCTACACCATTCGGCCACCTCCAAGGGAGAGGCCTTGGTTACTCCCTAATGCATGAGGAGACCCTTGGGAATTAGGATATATATATATATAGATATTTCCCTCCATGTTGGGATGACAAAATTAGGGTTTTTCCCCCTTGTGCAAGTTTCGGCCATGAACATGGAAATTAGGGCTTAAGGTTGTATGATTAACCATGATGTATTCTATGCTTAGTATATTGCATGATAGTGTATACAAGGTGTTTGTATAAAGGTTGGTTCAAAGATCCAACTTTTCCCTTATCCTACATCATTCGGCCAAGCATGGAAAATTAGGATTTGTGAAGGTTAAACTACCCTACGAGACATGATTAGGTTTAGTATGATGATATATAAGATGATATGTGATGTAAATATGGTTTATTCATGCTTTTAACATGCTTGGAAACTAAGGTATGTATGCTGGAATTTTCTGTAAAGAATGATAAGTAGGACTTAAGAAGGGGTAACAACCCCAACATGCCTTCTAAGGTCTCCTCTATGATGCCTACCTTAATGTATGATGTTAGTGTAATGTTTTCCATGGTTTATCATGCTCTAAACTTAGAGTTTATATGCTAGAATTTTCTGATTAAATAAGAATTTGGGCTAAGGGGGAAGCTACAACCCAATTAGGCACGCCTAGGATGCCCATAATATGCTGAGTAGTATAGGTGATAACATGTCTTCTCCCATGTTTTTTTTTCATGCTCTAAGAATCATGATGTACATGTCTATGTTTAAGCTTTTTAAGCACCCTTATGTTATGCATGGCTTATGTATGATGAAATGCCTAAGAGATGCTTCCCTGTAAGTCGGGACTAAGAGTACTCTTCATGATAAGATAAGAGGCATGTCATGCTCATGATATGACAATGATGTGATAGGTTATGATGATATGCTTATGATATGATAAGAATGTGCTATGCAACTCCTAGGTCGACGGACTATGAACGGACCTAGTAAGAAACAAGAATGTGTTATGCTTATGATATGATAAAATCCATGTATGCTATTTTACTTTATGAATGGGCTTGTACCGGACCGAAGTATGGGTCCAAGGGATGGGCACCTTAAGAACGCCCCGGTTCTGGACTACCGACTATGCTGTCCACGGTTCTGGCACTACCGTAGCTGTGCAACAGGGATGGGCACCTTAAGAACGCCTCGGTTCTGGGACTACCGTAGCTGTCCTTACCCTAGTAGGTCGGGGCTCGCTACCTCGTATCTACTTAGGGATGCGCGCTTATAATGTATGTATGTGGTACAAGCCGGGGACCCCCAATAATGATATGATGATGTTTAAGTATTTAAAAGTATGATTTTAAAAGTTAAGCATCCTTATGTATATGCATTCCATACTTTATACTGCTTGCTTAGAAACTTTGATGTTTAGTATGCTATGATGAACTCATGTTTATGATTTATTATGTGTACATGTTGTATGCTTTCGTATGGATTTTGCGAGTAGGACAGGATCCTTACTAAGCATTTGTGCTTACTAGTTTATGTGTTGTCTTATGCTGCAGATAAAGGTAATGGACACTTAAACTAGAGGAAGAGGCTGGTGGGCTGAAGATGTGTGGGGTGGTGGCTCGGGAAAGAAAGATTCCCATATCTACATTACTATGCCTATGTTTTCTTTAATAATAAATGCTAGTGATTAGAGTTGGTACTTTTGAATATTAGTGATCACTCTTATATGTTTGAGTTGAATTACTTGTGAACTTAAGATGCATAGAAACCTAGGACTATGCTCCAAAGAAATAAAATGTTCTAAACATTAAAACATGATGTCTGACTGGCATGCACTGACTAATAGGCTTAGCACTTATGTTTTTCTTTTATGATTAAAATTATATGAATGAGTAGTACGTAACCCTGCCCCGAGAGTAGATATAAGGGCGGGCGTTACAGGTCCGACCTAGGGTTTCGAGTAAAACCTGAAAGTCAGGACTAAGACAACACTGACTGTAATTCATATATGTCATAATTCTATATTTTATTATATATTTGGAACCGACCCTTGTTGCAGCTAAAAAGAGAAATCAGTTGACTAGGGCGCCTGAATGAGACTCAGGCACCTGAGAGCTGGAAACGGGCAGTTGATCTGGCGCAATGGTTTGGCTTACATGGCGAGTGCTATGTGGAGGATCCACGTCAGCACTCAGGCGCCTGAAAGTGACTCAGGTGCCTGGCCAGGATAATGTTTGACCAAACAGCGGATAGAGTTTCCGCCCAGTACGCTGTAGTGACAGCGCCTGAGAGGCCAATCAGGCGCCTGAATAAGTAGTATAGAAGGGGTCGAGTGTAGCAGTTCATAACAACAATTCTAAGACTACAATCAATTTCTTCTTTTGAGTGTTGTGTGACTAAATTTCGATAAATGCTAAAATGTCATCCGACTCTCCGAACGAAGATCTTCCTTTCATTTCAGGAGTCGGTATAATTGTTCTTCTTTTATTGCACACTTCAGTTCTATAATTTGTAATATTATTGCAATTATTAGTAGTGTCCAAAGTAAACGATCAAGGATCGTGGGCCTTGTAGTAGGAGCCGGGCAAGACTCCAAAGCAAGTAAATTCAACCTGAGTTAGCGATCGTTCTGTGTATTATTTTCCACTGCTTCCTATCTCTTTCTAATTCTGACGCTTACTCTAACCTTAAGTTTCCGCTGTGTACTCCATCATTGTTATGTTTTAAAATCTGAAGTTTTGTTAAGCGATATTCAACCCCCTCTAACGCTCAATCTCGATCCTACAATTGGTATCCGAGCGGGGGCTGCTCAATTTTGGTGAAACCACCACTGGAGTACTTTTTGGATTTTTCGTAGTTTATTTAAAAAGGGGCAATTTTTCCATCATTCTGATGTTTTCTTCGTCATTTTTTTAACTCGAGAACAGTGTAATCAACACTCGAGCGCATTTGTTTTTATCCCACACTGCTAATCCAAGACAAAAGTCTTGGTATATTCTTTTGTTTTTTTGTTTTTGCAAGTTTAGATTTCTCTGTTCTATCCTTATGGCCTTGTAAGAGGGCTATAGTACTGCTCGTCCCCCTCTCTTCTCTGGGGAAGACTTTGGGTATTGGAAGAGTCGGATGGAAGTCCACATGAAAACTCAGGTAGACATGTGGATAATAATCCAAACCGGATTCAACCTTCCAAGAGACGAGCAAGGGGTGATACTGTGCTACGACAAATGGGATATCGCTGCCAAAAACTGAATCGATGCTGACACAAAGGTGACACAGACTCTCCAATGTGAACTTACAAAGCAGGAGCTTAACCGTGTTGGCCCCTTCAGCAACACCAAAGTGCTGGGTGTGGCTTGGCGGGTTTCCCTAGAGAATACTTGGTCGTCCTTGAGAGACCTCTCCATGTTAATGGATTAAAAAATTAATCCGAATGGAGATCCATCTCCCAATGACCATCTAGTCATCGTATCGTTCGGTACGAATTACAACTTGGCCAATCACAAAGATTGAGCCTTGTAATTCTCCTAACCAAACGACCATGGAAGAGACGACAAGTGGATTGCCGATTTTTGTGTTTATTATCGGGGTCCAAATAATTAATTATTATCTATGATTAACAAATAATCAAAACAACAATAACTAATTATTAACCACATGAAATGACAAGAAAATCAAAGGAGCCAAGGAAGAGTATATACCTTCCATTACCTTACGATCTTCTACCGTATGACCCTCTCCTCTTGGACGTCGTGTGAGCGACGATCTACCAAGAACCGTGGTCGCCAAGTCGATCCCTTCTCCTTGCGCCAACCAAGCCCTATCCAAAGGGTTGCCGCCGACCTCTCCAAGAAGAAATTCGAAACACGAACCCTACTACTCCTTTCCTCTGCCGCCAACGCCCGAGCTGTGAGTTGTGTTCCTGCCTTGGAGAAATCTGCAAGTTGTGTGAGTAACTTCTCTACAGCAACATCTCCATGTTGCGTGAACAACTTCTCAGCAGAAAATTTCTTCTCTACAAATTGCTCCACGTTGCAACTTCTTCACACCTTGTAGTTGGTGCCAGATATGTTGCACTGCTTCCTCTCCATAGCCAAAATCAGCCTTGGCTCAAGTTGCATGAGCAACTTGAGCACTGCTTCCTCTCTACAGCCGAAATCAGCCTTGGAGCAGATTAATTGCTCGTTGATTAATTACATGAACAATTAATTCCAATTCGCCAATTAATTGCATGCCAATTCGCCAATTCCAATTCGCTTGGAGCAGATTAATTGCTGATGAGCAATTAATCGGGTGGAGAATCATGCTATTCGGTACCGTACAGAGAGAGAGAGGAGAGGAGAAGAGAGGAGAAACATAGGGTTTTCTTGTGCTCCATTAGATTAATTGGTTTCATGCCACATGGGATATATATAGGGCTACGATAGGAACCATGAGGAGGAGTTGGATCTTGGCCTGCTAATGGATCCAAACCTGTTCCATTAATGAGGATCCATTCCACTAAAGGATCTTCATTGAATTACCTCACCAACCCCCATATTTTCATATGGGCTCTACCTATTATGAGTACATCCATCTCCCCGTGTTTAAGATATTGAATGTCCGTCGATTAATTTAAATTACTGACAATTTTAATTACTCAACTTCTAACTCCTTGACTAGTACCACTCAACCTTATCATCATGTCGGATCAAATCCACCTGCAGGGTTTAACATGATGAACCTTTTGAGCTCATCAAGGGGCATCATCATCTTTACTCGCCAGGACACGGATTCCGTCAATATTCAACGGTATACCATATAATTAATATTATTTCCCAACTTACCGGGCCTATCGATGTAGCGGAATAAATCTCGCCCATTGGTAAATCAAAGAAATAAATATTAACTATACGTGCCCATTATTATATCGGGTTTTAGGGATTGTACTCCATAATAATCCGAGGTCCAATCTAATTATTAAGTTAGTACGAATTGGATGACCTCTATTTTGTTCCTGCTCAATGCACACAAAGTGCACTAGTGTAATTCTATGGTCAAGATAAATCACACCTAATTACACTACAACCATCCTGATAGTTTGTCCAACTCCATCTCACTTGTGAGCCTCTACTTATACTATGCAAGGAACTGATAACATGATCTTTTGTATGTCACCACACACTATGTTATCTACAACGCAAAGTATTGGATTTTTATGCATATACTAATATAAATACGCATCAGTGTTATTGTGATTCTCTTTTAAAATGTGGATGACCATACAGAAAATACAAGGCTTTTAGTATACATCCTAACAATCTCGCACTTATACTCAAAGACTTTGTTGTCTTCAAATTGCCATACATCTAACTGCCTGATTCACCACATGCCTAAAAGCTCTCGCTATCAAGGCCTCAGTGGAATGATCTCCCAGGTTGTCTTCTGATGTAATCTAGGCAATAATAACTTCTCCTCTCCTGGGTGGTACTTGCACTCTATGTGATTACTTGCCTTATGGGCTCGTGATTCCTTTGAGTTTGCAACTGCACCATTGTTTATCACAACAAAATGTGATAGCTTTGAGCAAACTAGGAATCACATCGAAGTCCATCTTGAGGTTCCTGAACCATGTAGCTTTCCTGGCCGCCTCAGAGGCTGCCATATACTCAGTTTCCATGGTGGAGTCCGCCACGCAGCCGTTGTGTGAACCTATGGTTCCACCACTTAAAGTAAACACAAAACCCCGAGGAATACTTATATTTGCCCTTATCCGATTGGAAGTCTGTATCTGTATAACCCATAGGGAATTGGTCTGCCCGGTAAACCAGCTTATAATCCTTAGTCCTTCTCAGGTACTAATATATGCTTTTACCACAATCTAATTTTCTTGACCTGGGTTACTCTGATATCTGCTAACCATGCCCACGACAAAGCAGATATCCGGTCTCATTTTTAGCATACCTGAGGCTTCCTTCAGCCGATAGATAAGGAACCATCTTTACCTGCTCTATCTCCTTTGATGTATTAAAAACACATCTCCTTAGATAGAGTAGCTCTGCAGCTGAAAAGTTCAAAACCTTTCTTGGAGGTTTCCATGCTAAAACGAGCTAAGAAAGTGGCTCTGTTTGAAGCTTGGGATAAACACAACATCCTTCTTTGGTGATCCCTTAGAACTTTGATCGCTAGGGATGTGTCTTGCTTCTCCTAAGTCCTTCATATCGACTGTTTGGACAACCATACCCTTACGTTTGATAATACTTTGTCATTGTTGCCAACTAACAAAATATTATCTACGTATAGTACAAGAATACCACTACATTTCCATCACATTTCTTACCTACACAAATCTCATCCGTCCTTTGAACAAATCCATATGACTGGATTATATCTTCAAAGCGGATGTTCCTCGTCATAGGTCTAGGGATCCGATTCATGTTCACCAGGGACCAAGTCTGAAGACTCTCTCAAGATCATGATTCCTTTAGGTTGACTAACATCCCTCCCACTACGACGAGGTACCACCTATGTATCTTCTGTGACATGCGGTGTAGTGACTTATGGTATATCTTCTTGTACAGTTGGTACTAAGGTCGGAACACCCCCTCTTAATTCTTCAAGAACTAGCCTACTCATGGGCTTGTGGTTCATCACATAGTCTTCTTCTAAGAATCTAGCATTCGTGATAACGATTACCTTCTGATCCTTCGGACTATAGAACAGACCACCCTTCATCCCTCTAGGATAGCCTACGAACAGATACACTTCTGTATGAGATTCCAACTTATCAGTATCTCCCTTCAGCACATGTGTTGAACTACCCCAAATCTAAATATGTCTTAGAGTAGGCTTTCACCCGGTCCACACTTCTATGGGAGTAGAGAGTACTGACCCAGATGGTATCAAGTATGTATGCTGCCGTTTCCAAAGCATATCCCCAGAATGAATCCGGTAACTCGGAGCAGTTCATCATTGTCCTAACCATCTCTATAAGAGCCCTTTTGCTTCGCTCTACTACACCGTTCTGTTGGGGCGTACCAGGTGCAGTCAATTGGGATTGACTCCCATCCTCTGATAAGTAAGTCCTAAACTCTTCCAAGAGGTACTTGCCACCACAATCTGATCATAGTGTCTTGATACTTTTACCTTGATGTTTCTCCACATCAACCTTGAATTCATTGAACTAATCAAAGATTCAGACTTGCGGTACATTAAGTAAACATATCTTTACCTTGAATAATTGTCTAGTAAAATAGACTAAATATTCATGGTACCTCTATCCTGGATAGACATAGGACCACACTAATCAGAATGAACCAATTCTAATATACTTTTGGCTCTATACCCCACGGCCTTGAAAGGCCTCTTGGTCATCTTACCTTCCAAGCAAGATTCAAAGGTTGGAAAGTTTTCCACCACCAACGAACCCAAGGGCCCATTGGCCATCAACCTTTAAATCCTACTAAGGTTAATAAGACCAAGCCTTAGACGCCAAGGATATGTTTGGCTCATCTCGGAAGGAACATTTCTCTTATTTTGGTTAGATGATGAGCTATTAACATCTATTCGCATTGTAGGAGTTTTTAGTTCTAAAGTGTACAAATTGCTTATCCATGTTCCTAAACAGATAATCTTTCTATTCCACTTTTTATGACAAAAAGCAATAGAATATCTTTTATTTCAGAAACTGAACAAGAGTTCTTTCTAAAAATTAGGTACATAAAAGCAATCTTTTTAAAACCAAAATTTTATTTTCCTATCTAAAGACAAATAACTCCTACTGCAATAGTCATCATCTCTGTAGCTTATCCTATGGTGTTTTTCCTCAGCTAGTCGTCGGATTTCTGGAACCCCTGCAAAGAGTTGTAGACATGATCAGTGGCTCCCGTATCTACGCACCAGGTATCGGTAGATAACACTGCTAAACATGTTTCAACGACCAAGCACAAATAAATACCTTTGTCTTGACGATGGGGACAGTTCACCCTCCAATGTCCAATTTGCTGGCTCGTGAAGGACTTGCCTTTCAGCTTCTTCACACCAGCCTGAGGTCCCTGCGGTCCTGCTGCCTTCTTCGACTCACCTTGTTTCTTCTTCTTCCTGCCTTTCGGCACAGAAGTAGAAACCTTCTGAGTGACCAAGGCTTGCAAACTCTGACGAAAGAGCCCCTCTGCCGCCTGGAGTTCTCCTAGCAGTTCCCCCAACGTATACTCATGCTTATTCATGTTATAGTTGAGCCGGAACTGCTGAAAACTCCTAGCCAGAGATTGGAGTATTATATCAACCTAGGTTTCCCCGTCGATTTGTCCTCCAAGAACCTCAATCTCATGGAGGTGGGCCATCATTTTCAAGACATGATCCCTCATGAATGTCCCTTCGACCATAGTAGTCGTCATCAGGTTCATCATCGCATCCTGCCTAGCGGCTCGACCCTGGTGCTAGAAGAGCTCCTTGAGGTTCAGCATCATGTCACAAGCAGTGGGCATGGCCTGATGTTGATGTTGCAATACATTCGACATAGATGCCAGAATGTAACACCGTGCCATCTCATCTGCCTTGATCCACTTTTTGTAACTCTCTCTCTGCTCCCCAGTAGAGTTCTCTCTAGGCTTTTTGAGACAGTTCTCAAAGAGCACTTATTTGTACTCTTCAGCAGTAAGGACAATGTCTAGGTTTCATTTCCAGTCAATATAATTGGGTCCAATAAGTTTATTCTCCTTAAGTATGGTTGCTATATATGGGATTAAAGGCCATTTTGAAAATCCTGAGAATCACAACAATCACTATTTTGGAATTCAAAAATAAATTGATTCCTCAAAATAATAAATTTTCGAAATCAACCAACACCTCTAAACACCAAGAAATTCGCATGCCACGATGGTGTGGACGTATACGAATTTCTACATTAGTAAGTGGAGGTTTTACCCATTAATCATACTATCTTGTCAACCTAACTTTTTGACAAATAAGATTAATAGTTGGTTCACCTCGGCCCTGCAAATAATAGCAGTGACTCCGATGGGGAGGATACTATTATTCACATCTAAGTGTTCACCATTATACGATGCTAACAAAATTATTTTCGATTATGTGCCGTCCGATGGGGAAGTGCACACGCTCTTCAATAATATTCTATAGTCTTTTCCAACCCAGTGATCCGCAGAACAAACCCATCCGATGGGGAGGAAGATACTCAGAGCCGACGCACAGACTTGTTCGCATCACTTATTGGATTGTAATGGAGGCCACGAGACCCATAGGGTCCCTCTCCCACTTAGTTATTTAATTTGAGGAATTTTAATCACGCACACACACGACAAGCACATAACCAACATAATGAAATAGAAAAATCCTAGATTTTCCAACTTTCATGGCCTTGGTCTCCGATGCGCCTCCAGTCGTGTCGTCACCTCGTCCGCTCCTCCCTACACCATGCGCAAGCCACCTTGAAGGGATGTCCGAGCCGAAATAACTAGCTAATTATTTGCATCCATCGATCCTATACTCCACGAAGGAGTGTACATAAAATCTAGTTCGAAAGTAAACAAAAAGCTTGGCTAAACACGTGCCGTATTTAATTACAAAAATTAAATACTATCTAGCCTCGTCATCCCCGAAGATTTAATTAATTACAAAAATTGCACAACCATTCACACATAACAATTATTTGGCCATGATAAGTTGGAATCTAGTGCCAGCAACACAAAGTTAGCCTACGCACATCCACATATCATCCAGCAAAATAAAATATATGAAAAAGTGTAAAAATTAACCAATCCTAAACACACAAAACCGGAAACCTCAGCTCTGATACCAATTGTTGGGTATGGCTTGGCCGGTTTCCCTAGCGAATACTTGGTCATCCTTGAGAGACCTCTCCATGTCTACGGATTAAAAAATTAATCCGAATGGAGACCCGTCTCCCAATGACCATCTTGTCATCGTATCGTTCGGTACGAATTACAACTTGGCCAATCACAAAGAACGAGCCTTGTAATTCTCCTAACCAAACGACCACGGAAGAGATGACGAGTGGATCGTCAGTTTTTATGTTTATTATGGGGGTCCAAATAATTAATTATTTTCTACGATTAACAAATAATCAAAACAACAATAACTAATTATTAACCACATGAAATGACAAGAAAATCAAAGGAGCCAAGGAAGAGTATATACATTCCATTACCTTACGATCTTCTACCGTATGACCCTCCCCTCTTGGACGTCGTGTGGGCGACGATCTACCAAGAATCGTGATCACCAAGTCGATCCCTTCTCCTTGCGCCAACCAAGCCCTATCCAAAGGGTTGCCATTGGCCTCTCCAAGCAGAAATTCGAAACACGAACCCTACTACTCCTTTCCTCTGCCGCCAACGCCCGAGATGTGAGTTGCCTTCCTGCCTTGGAGAAATCTGCAAGTTGCGCGAGCAACTTCTCTATAGCAACATCTCCAAGTTGCGTGAACAACTTCTTCGCAGAAAATTTCTTCGCTGCAAATTGCTCCACGTTGCAACTTCTTCACACCTTGAAGTCGGCGCTAGATATGTTGCACTGCTTCCTCTCCACAGCCGAAATCAGCCTTGGCTCAAGTTGCGTGAGCAACTTGAGCACTGCTTCCTCTTCACAGCCGAAATTAACCTTGGAGCAGATTAATTGCTCCTTGATTATTTGCATGAGCAATTAATTCCAATTCATGAATTAATTGCATGCCAATTCACCAATTAATTGCATGAGCAATTCGCCAATTCCAATTCGCTTGGAGCAGATCAATTGCTCGATGAGCAATTAATCATGTGGAGAAGCCTGCTGTTCAGCGCCGCACAGTGAGAGAGAGAGGATGAGAGGAGAAACATAGGATTTTCTTGTGTTCCATTAGATTAATTGGTTTCATGCCAAATGGGTATATATAGGGCTACGATAGGGACCTTGAGGAGGAGTTGGATCTTTGCCTGCTAATGGTTCCAAACCCGATCCATTAATGAAGATCCATTCCACTAAAGGATCTTCATTGAATTACCTCACCAATCCCTATATTTTCATATGGGCTCCACCTATTATGAGTACATCCATCTCCCCGTGTTTAAGATATCGAATGCCCGTCGATTAATTTAAATTACTGACAATTTTAATCAATCAACTTCTAACTCCTTGACTAGTTCCACTCAACCTTATCATCATGTCGGATCAAATCCACCTGTAGGGTTTAACATGATGAACCTTATGAGCTCATCAAGGGGGCATCATCATCCCGACTCACCAGGACACGGATTCCATCAATAATCAATGACACACCATATAATTAATATTATTTCCCAACTTACCAGGCGTATCGATTTAGCGGAATAAATCTCGCCCATTGGTAAATCAAAGAAATAAATATTAACTATACGTGCCCGTTATTATATCGGAATTTAGGGATTGTACTCCATAATAATCCAAGGTTCAATCCAATTATTAAGTCAGTACAAATTGGATGACCTCTATTTTGGTCCTGCTCAATGCGCACAAAGAGCACTAGTGTATTTCTATGGTCAAGATAAACCACACCTAATTACACTACAACCATCCTGATGGTTTGTCCAACTCCATCTCAGTTGTGAGCCTCTACTTATACTATGCAAGAAACTGATAACATGATCTTCTGTGTGTCACCACACACCATGTTATCTACAATGCAAAGTATCGGACTTTTATGCATCTACTAATATAAATACGCATAAGTGTTATTGTGATTCTCTTTCAAAATGTGGATGACCATACAGAAAAGGCAAGGCTTTTAGTATACATCCTAACACAAAGAACTCTGGAACAAGCTGATAGAACATAATGAATGAACCTCTGACAGTAATTGAGTCATCGCGATCTGTTGTTAAATAAGCTTTATAATCTAAAAATGCAGGACGGAGAAACAACTTCCCAACTGCATGCCTGGATTCAAGAAATAATGAATGGACTCCACATCATTAGGCACAAGATCGAGAATAGGGACTCAATCAGGTATACATTAAATTCATTCACAAGAAACTCGTTGTGGGCATCTATGGTTGATGCCTACAATGTTTCTAAGGATCTTTCAAATATAAAATTAGATGAATTATTTGCTGAATTTGAATTACATCAGCAGATTAACGGTTCACTTGTAGAGAAAGGTGCGGCTTGGATTGCAGGTAAAACCAAGAAAAAGGCACCGAAAATAGAACCGGATTCTGACTCGGAATTCGAAGAGGAAGAGCTAGCGGAGCTTGTGAACGTCGTCCAGAAGCTGCTCAGAGCTCTTAAGGCTCAAAAGAAGAAGAAGATGGGACAACCAAAGGGCGATCCGCCTGAACCAAAGAACAAGATGGATCTCACCTATTATGGGTGTGGGAAGAAGGGGCACATCATGTCTGAATGCCCGAATGCGAAAGAGACAAAGAAGCAATGGAGGAAGAAGGTGTTGCAAGCAACCTGGGATGAGTCGTCTTCAGAATCAGACGAGGATGACCCAACGCACTCAAACCTCCTCACCTTAACGGCTAAAGATGAGATCGACATTGACTCCGAATCGGACGAAGAAATGGAGCACGGATCTGCCTCACTGTCGGAAACAGGTTACTTAAGGTAACGGGTTTCTGCGAGTCGAAGCTTTACGAATTGATTTCTTACTTATCTCGCAAACTGGCTAAGTCCAATGACTGGGTCAGATCTCTCCAAGAGGAGGTAAAACTCCTTTAGGAAGAAACCAGCTCGAGTCCTTTGACTGAGCAAGTTCAGGAAGAAACCTCAACTCAAGTCCAAAGACTTGAGGAAGAGAATTCCTCCCTGAAAGATCATGTCAAAGAACTCAGAGCAGATTTGAAACAATTTACTCTGGGTTCTAAGAATCTTGATATGATTCTTGGAAAATAGAAATTTGTTCAAAATCGATTTGGAATTGGGTTTAAATCCAATTCGCGAGTTAGGTCATACTTTTCAGTAATTAACCACCCTAGCATCCGTGTCAAAGCATAGGTCCCCAAACTAACCTTGTCTAATGAAGCTTGACCATATCAATATTGGATTCCCAAGGATCATATTCATTACTTAGATAGACCATATCGAGGATATGATCCAAGGGGAGATAATAAAAAGAATATTTATGTGGTTAGATAATTTTTTTGATTGAATACCTTACTTGATGATTGTTTTTTTTATACAAATCATCATGCTTCGGATTAGAAATGGTTAGTTAAGAACTAGATCTAATTGAAACTTGCACAACCTAGTATTAGGGTGGGGCAAGCTGATAGTACGTTAGAAAAATCGTCTAGGGAGTCAACTAGGGGAAGGCATCTCCTATTTGGTCTTCTTGGTTCGGTGGAACTAGCCAAAGCTAGCTCGCTACATCCTCGACTAGTTAGACCAAGGTTTCTGAACGAGAAATTTAAAAATACTATTTTATTATGCAGCTTTGACTAGGAACGAGTTGTTGATCCAATAAGGCTAAGGCCAAAGAAGGACCCTGTGCCTCACCAAAACTTGGAAGCCAAATATTGAAATTTATTTTTAAATTACTAATTCTTAAATTTGAATCTAACTCAAGGCTCAATCATATCTTAGACTTAACCTAATTTCAAGATAAAATTAAAAGCATCTTACAAAACAAATAAGGATCCCTGTTTGTCACTTAGAAATGGGTGAGATGGTTAGGATGAATAAAGTTAGATCAACCCAAATGCTGTTAATTTTTCCTCCTCACAAAAATTCTTTTTCAAATTTATCTTTATCTCTTTCAAAAATTTGTTTTCAAATTTTTATTAATCTTTTTCAAAAATTCTTTTTCCAAAATTTGTTTTTAATCTTTTCTCAATCTTTGTCAAAAGTTAGTCTTAAAAACCCTTCTTCAAAACTTTTTTTTTCTTCCGTTCAATCCAGCTAATTAGATCAAACTAGTTAGACTGAACTCTATCTCACAAAATCAACATAGGCTGAACAAGCTTGATCACTTAAATTGGGTGAGACAGATTAGGCAAATGAATTTGAATAACCTATCTTGTACTGCTACTAAACTATATCCAAACTAAGCCACTTTATGTATAGGAACATAAAAATTTATACCAGTCGATGTTAGGTAGTGGGTGTTCCAGACATATGACTAGAGACGAGTCAATGTTCACCAAACTAAAATACAAGGACCTAGGAACAGTGGAGTTTGGCCATAACGCTACACTTACGGTGTGTTTGGTTGGGGTTTATCCTTGATAACCTTGGTTATCCATCCAAGGTTATCAACGAAAATCATGTTTGGTTTAGATAATTAGCGATTCCCAAGTAATGATCGATGCCTGACACGTCAGCAAAAGGGTCATGCAACCAGGAATCAGAAAACCTTAGGAATGTAAGATTTTTCTTGATTCCGGGGTTATAAAACTTATCTTTCCAAAATTATCCTCCAATATTTACATTTAAGAAGAAAATAACCATTACAATTTATTAGCTTCCGAATGTATTATTCACGGTCAACGACCGACAACGATGACCAGCGACCACTGCCGGCGGTCGGCGACCGACGACCACCGCCGGTGGCCGGCGACCGGTGACAGGCGACATCCATCGGCGGTCGGTCACCCCCGCCGGTGACCGGCGACACCGCCGGCGGCCGACGACCCCCGTCGGCGGCCGGCGACCGACGACCACCGCCGCCGACTGACGGTCGGCACTGATCGTTGGTGGTCGACGTTGACAGTCGGCCGGTAGCCACCGGCGATCTACGTCGATTGCCGGCGTTCGACACTGACAGTCGACCGGCAGCCACTAGCGATCTACGTCGATAGCCGACATTCGGCGCTAACAGCCACCCGCCGATGTTGCACATCGACTGCCTACACGGACACCAACGGTTGACGTCAACGCCGATGCCGACGAATATTTTTTTAATTTAATATTTTAATAAAATTATCTAAATAAATTCAAAAGGGCAGTATGGTAAGATATTATATTATGTTATAGATTATTACCTCCAAACAATCAAGATTTTATTTGATTACCTAAATTGAACCAAACAACTTCAGGTTATGTTTCATTCCCTATTACCTTAGTTATGTGATTACTTGGTAATCACATAACTAAGGTTATATATGATAACTTGAACCAAACGCACCCTTAAGGTAATCGGTTCAGGTAACATTGAACTGAGCTCTGACTTTACTATCAAAAAGGTCCTTTTGGTTGATAGTTTTGAATTTAATTTACTCAGTATTAGTTAGTTTTGTGATACTGGATACATAGTCACTTTTACCAACCAAAACTGCCTGATTAGGAACTTATAAGACCCAGAGGTTGCCCTAAAAGGACTTAGGAAAAATAACATCTATATCATAAACCTACCTACCTCACTTAAGTGTTATCTAACTCAAATAGAAGAAACTAAACTCTGGCATAGGAGATTAGGACATGCCAACCTAAGGCTAATCTCCAGACTCAGTCAAAAAGGACTACTTAAGGGTATACCTGTAACGCTCGCCTTTTTCCCACACCTTACGGTGTGGCGAGAGGCGGCGTTACGCTAACATACATAGGCATATGAACATCTTAATGCAGCGGAATAATTTTTTTCTTTAAACTTATTACACATGCGTTTAACCATGCAACTAATACTTGAATCATGTATATATACCTTAACTATCATTCATGAACATGGTGACACTGTAACTTAGCATATTAACCGCATACGTAGCATCATGATCTAAACATTCCATAACTTATCCATAAGCATCATAAGTAGCAAGTAACTTATCCATAAGCATCATAATTAAGTATCAAGTAACTTATCCATAAGCATCATAAGAGTAAGTTATTCTTTAGGCATAACTATCATAGGTATAGCATAGAACCTAAGGAGGCGTTTCAAAACACAAGACATGCAATCAGTATAAATAGAAGAATCTTTTGCCATGTCACTGCCACACACACGCTCTTGCTCCTCCTGCTGCTTCCCTTAGTACCCTCTTGCTGGATCTGAGGTATAAGAAAATAAGACTATAAGCACACAGGCTTAGTAAGACCCTTTCCTACTCACTCAAATCCATACGTCACATAAAACATAATCATATGAACATTTAACAGGACATGGTTCTTAACATTGAACATAAGCATAAAAAGGCATTTAACATGGTATGGTTCTTAACATAAACATAAGCATAAAAAAACATTTAACATGGTATGGTTCTTAACATAAACATAAGCATCTTCTTAACACAATTCATAAGCATATTCTTAGCATAAATCATAAGCATATCATAAGCATATTCTTAGCATAAATCATAACATGAATGGATGCATGAGTCAAATGCATATACATAAGGATGCTTATTTGAAAATCATACTTATAAATACTTAAACATAATCATAACATCATGGGGCCCTGGCTTGTACCACATACATACATCATGTGCGCGCATCCCTAAGTGAATACGAGGTAGATAATCTCGACTTACTAGGGTAAGGACAGCTTCATCGGTAGTCCCGAACCGTGGACAGCTTCATCGATAGTCCAGAACCGTGGACAGCTTCATCGGTAGTCCAGAACCATGGACCTTACTTAGGTCCGGTACAAGCCCATTCATAAAATAAAATAATTTCACATGCTTCTTCATTCATAAAACATACATGGCATAATCATTCATTCTTATTGCTTAACATCATCATTATGCCTTGAAGGCATGAACCTTATCTTCATTCATCATTTTCATTCCATATCATCATTATGCCTTGAAGGCATGAACTTTATCTTCATTCATCATTTTCATTCATAAAACATGACATACATACATAATTATATCCTAAGATATGAGCATCATCCTAGTCCATAAAACTTGCATGATCATGGTACATAAGATAAACATGCATTTCATACATGGTACATTTCATCTAGCATGCATAATCATAGTATCCATCATAGAGCATACATGGGCAAGATACATATGAACATGATACATACCACTTATGTTCATGGCATTCTACAGTACTTAGGTTCATGACATTCATTATAGAACATGCATAGACCTTCATACACATATATCTATTATAGACATTTAACATCCTACATGCATTATTCTATTTAACCTACCCCTACATCAATTACATATGTTCATGGTATATGGTCTAAAATATTCATGAGTAAACATAACACATAAAGCTAGGGTTTTGGTAACATAAAGATCCTTACATCATGCTTAACCATATGCTTACATCATAGTAACCTATAAACAAGTATCCTTGAGACCTTAACCCAATCCAAACCCTAGATCATGGTCTTGGTCGAAACCCTAAAGAACCATAAGTCTATGGAAAATTCACATAGATCATAATTAACCTCCAATACAATACATACAATGCCATAGGAAACCATTTGAACCCTTGATGGGATTTAACCCTAAGTCCTAGCCCTATATCATGCATTGGCCGAAACCCTAGAAGGGTAATAAGTCCATAGGGAAATTCATATAAGTCACCATTAATACCCATTATATCATAGAAAACATACTAACCATGCTTGAAAGATTAAATTTTAAACCTAGCCATGGTACATGGGTGGTGGCCGAAACCCTAAAGGGGTTCTAGGGTGCTACAAAATTTCCAAAATCATAGTTTTATGCTTAGCTTATCATGAGTAAACATTAGGAAACATAAGAGGGGTGTTTAACATCATCTTAGCCCCAAAACATGCTTGGCCGAAAATCTTAGGAGCCTTAATCCTTTATTTTCTCAACATAAATCCCAAACAACATCTTAAATCTTGATACGCAACATAAACTATTATACCACAGGTGAGGGAGTCTTACCCTTGGCGTTTTGGTTATAGACCCTAAAATAGAGAAGAGGATGAAGACCTTGTTGTCCCTTGATCACCCCTAGCCCTTGTAGCCTTGTAGGAAGCCTTGGATCTTCAAGAGAAAGTCCCCTTGTGAAGCTTTTCCAAGGGAGAGGAGCCTTGGTGGGTTTCGGCTAGGAGAAGGAAGAAGAGGGAGAGAAAGAGTTTTGGTGGAAGAAGAGGACAATGACTTAAGTGTTAAGTTGTCTCTTCCCTTCCCCTCTCTTTTATACTACATGGAAGGGGGCAAGTGAAGGGGCATGGTGCCTCTTCTCTTGATGACTCTTTACTTTCCTAAGCCTTAACGAAAATCCTCTTCATTCTCTACTAGCACTCCCTTGCTAGGTGAATTGGTTAGTACATGCATGGTGATACATTAGGTCCAAGGTTCAATCCTTGGTGCATGCACTTTATTTTTATTTTATTTTATGTCCTTTTTTTTATTTTCGGCAATGCCCCCTAAGGCCTACCAATAGCCATGCTAATATTCCTAATTGAAGCCCATTTCTATTTATATTAAATTCTACCTAAGATCCACTAATAACCATGATACTAGAAAAGCCCATGGAAGACCCATTAGTACTTAGCTTCTTATTCCATATAGAAAATCATGGCTAATCATGTTAAGGTTCCTACTAGTATCTCTATGTTCCTCGAAAATTTATCTAGATATGATCAATATTTTAAAGAAAATATTGAGAAAATTTTCCGGGTCGTTACAATCCCCAAACTTAGGAATCTTGAA
This sequence comes from Boesenbergia rotunda, assembly GCA_024364735.1. NCBI lineage: Eukaryota > Viridiplantae > Streptophyta > Magnoliopsida > Zingiberales > Zingiberaceae > Boesenbergia > Boesenbergia rotunda. The sequence goes on along the minus strand of JAGFNQ010002636.1, from coordinate 112,854 downwards.
AATTCAGTTTGTGGTCCATGTCAATAGGGTAAACAAACCAAGTCTACCCATAAACATACCCTGCCTGACCTGACCCAATTTGTACTTGAGCTCCTACACCTGGACCTATTTTATTCTGACGGAGTCAAGTCACTAAAAGAAAATCGGTACTGCTTAATTATAATTGATGACTATTCTAAATTCACTTGAGTCTAATTTCTTAAAACTAAAGATCAATGTCTTGAATCCTTTAGAACTTTAACTAAAATCCTTGAAAATAAAAAAGATACCAAAATTAAAAGAATTCAAAGTGATCATGGGGGTGAATTCAAAAACGTAAAATTTACTGAATTCTACAACACAAATAGATATTTTCATGAATTTTCCTGCCCTAGGACCCCCCAACAAAATAGCCTAGTTGAAAGACGAAACAAAACCCTCCAAGAAGCAGCTAAGACCATGCTTAATGAATATAACTTGGCTAACCATATTTGGGCAGAAGTAGTTAGCACTGCCTGCTATATTCATTTAGGGTCCTAATCAATAAAAGACATAATAAGACCCCCTATGAAATATATTATTATAAACCTCCCAACCTACATTATCTATGGGTCTTTGGCTATATAGTCCTCATCTTAAACATAAATGACTACTTAGGTAAATCTAATGTAATGCCCCTCTCTCTTTAGGCTTAGAGGGAGGTCACAATTTCATTCTCCTACACTATCACCAGTCGACTGATGGAGGAGCAGTCGACTGGTGCCAGTCGACTCCTAGCCTGAGGTCACTCGACCAATCTTTCTGTTAGAAATTTGGCCATGGACCAGTCGACTGGTGGGACTACCAGTCCACTGATCAGTCGACTCTACCTAGATTTCACTCAACCAATGTTTATGCTCCCTCGAATTCACTGAGGTCAGTCGATTGCTACCCCGGGCAGTCGACTGGTAATTCTGGAATCTCATTTCTAGACTTTAGAAACATTTGAATAACTCAATGAATACACTTCTACTTCAACTATAGTTAGAACTCATATTCATTTTACTTGTGCTAGTTCATGAACCATCTATAGCAACTCAAACTTATAATCTTTGCAGAAATAATAAAATTATCATGCAACTAAAGTAATAAGTTATAACACTAAGCAAGTCACAGTCCCGAGTTCTTAATCCATGGTTCCACCGCCACTGAGCACCAATCATCGCCCCGTTCACCTCCTTGACTTACATCCTCTCTTTACCTTTATCTATAGTAAAAGGGATGCAAAACTATAAGCGAACTTGCTTAGTAAGTATATCATTCTCTCACAAATCATGCAATCGATATTAAATATGCTCTTGGTTAAAAGAATACTTGCTTTAAAACTCATGTAACTGAAAATGCTAGCACACGATAACTTTTATACAAATGCCATGCTAAACCATGCTTGGGTTTAAAATCCTTTTTGAAAAGCTCATGAATATGCTTGTAATGGAAAATGCTTAACATTCTTGAAACAAATGCTTGCATTTGAAAACTTTACTTTTATAATGAAAAATGCTTAACATACATGAATCAAATGCTTGCATTTGAAAGTTTTATACTTTTATACTTAAAAATAGATAATGATCCTTCTTTGGGCTCGGCATAGTACCAATACGCGCATCCCTAATAGGTTTCGGGGTAGCTAGCCACCGAACCCTATTTGAGCATCTTACTTACTAGGCTTGCCTAGATCTCTTATGGGCCTTGGCCCGGTACATGCCTCTTAAAAGGTAACATACTTTGACTTGTAATGTTTGTACTTATAATGCTTACTCTTTGCATATACTTTGAACTTTCATCGATGCACCTTGCGTGTCTTATTCCCAAAACTCGTTCTAGGACATATCAAGACCTTGGTCTTACTTTATACATTCATCGAGCACCTTGCGTGCCTTATTCCCAAAACTCGTTTTGGGACTTATCATGACCTTGGTCTTGCTTTACTTAGATCACACACACATAAATGCTTAGGATTTAAGTTCTACGAAAAACATTCGAAGAATAACTTTTACTGCAGGTGAGTGATCTACTTACTTTGATGCTTAGTACTCACCAATACCGAGTGCTAAGTCTAGTGTGGAACCCCTTCGTCCACGCCTTTCACATGGTCGCCGAGTCTTAGGCACAAGGAAAAAGGAGAAACCCTAGTTCTCTTTCTTAAGAGGAAGAAGAAGAAAGTGAGGAAACGTTTAGTTTCCTCCACTTTCTATTCCTTTATATACTAAGTCGAAGTTGAAGCAACTTCCATGAATAGGTGCTTAGGTGCTTACTTGCACATATCTTAAATTGTTTCCATATCCCAATGTGATGCTTTACCACCACCTAATGGAAACTTTAACTAATTCTAAATCAAAGGTCCTTGGTTCAAGCATCGACTTTGACCTTTTTACTATACAAAAGAAATTTTTAATTTCTTTTTATTTTGGAAAAATTCTAGAAAATTTCGGGCGTTAGAATCATCCCTACCTTATAAAAAGTTCATCCTTGTTTAGGCTTAACATTGAACTGGCTTGCCATAATCAAAAAGGGGGAGATTGATGGTGCTGGAAGCACCAAATCGAACCTTATTTTGATAAGTGGCAAAGGGTTTAAGTTAAGCTGGTATGGTGTACTGATGAAGTTGTTGAGATTGCAGGAAAGTCCAAGGTAAGATAGATAAGATGTCTTGACCTGCAGGGTTGAGTATGAAGTCCTAGTTGGGGATCAGGCAACGAAGATTTGGCATGTGAAGCCGAGCATCAGGACCTGGTCGGGGATCGGGCAATGAAGACTTGGCGAGTAAAGCCAAGAAGAAAGTCTTGGTCCAGGGAGACCAAGCATAAGACTTTGTCGAGCTAGGATCACGGACAGGAGTCGAGACAGGTCGAGGTCGAACATCGTCGAGTTCTGGGTTCTCGAAGGCTGAGCAAAAGTCCAACTGGAGGTTGTTGTTGGTGCCGGAAGCACCAAATTGAACCTGGTTTTGATAATGGCAAAGGGTTCAATGTTAAGTATATATTGTGATCTAATGGATTTACTAAGTGTGCAAGAAAGTCCTAGTTCACCTAGGCACGAAGTCTTGACCTGCAGGGTTAAGCAAGAAGTCCTGGTCGAGGACTGGGCAAGAAGTCTTGGTTGTAGACTGGGCATTGAAGTCCTGATCCGGAAGATCGGGCAGGAGTTTTAGCCGAGCAAGGATTATGTGTTGGATCGAGAGAATACGATAGAGGGGGGGTGAATATCGTAAATCGTTTCGGATTGAAAAAGAGAATATGCAGCGGAAAAATTAAAACTAAACAACACACAAACACCAAGATTTTACTTGGTTCGGAGTCGCGATCGGCTCCTACTCCAAGGCCCACGGTCGTTGACCGTTTACTGCGGGCAATTCTATATGTGCGCAAAATGGTTTACAAACAGATATTACAATTGCAGTACAGTAAACTTAAAAGGATAGCTCTTCGTTAACGACGCCCAGTGTGGAATGTATCTCGGAGCAGAGGGACGTCGTCGGCGCTTGTATCTCGAGTTGGGAGGTTTCCGGAGCAAAGCGTTTCAGTAGAAGAGCGTATTGGTGTTGGAAGCAGTGATTATTGAAGCCTTGGGGTCGAGGGGCTTTTTATAGCCTCCTGGGTCGCCCTGAACGTTGGGGGCGCCCCCCCCACGTGTCACCCGATCCAAGAAACTCTCGGTCAGCCCTTATCCCACTCGAATAGGGCTGAGAGTTGACTTGGGGGTGCCCGAGATGCTGGGGGCGCCTTGGTTGACTCTTTCAGCGGGCTTCTCGGCTGGATGATCTTTATCTGCTTCGTTGGCTCAAGCCCGGGGCGCCCGGGACGCTGGGGGTGCCCCGTCCAGTATGCTTCCGAAGCGTACTTTTGCTGAACTCATGTTTGGCTTTACTTAGGGCGCCCGGGTCCTTCCGGGCGCCCAACCCAGCTGCTGCCTCACTCCTTTGAGGCTTTCTGAGATGCAGACACTCGTTCCTTCGGTCCTGCATCCAGGTTTAGTACCAAACAAGATAAAGCAACAATGTTAGTGATTCTTACAGCCGTAGCTGTCTTGGTTCTGACTTTGGGTCTCCAAAATGGAGCCCTAGGTTGAACCGACGCCTACTGTTCCCTCGACGGGGAACGCGTCCTCACCTACTCCTCTCAGGAGAATTTACCTGTTGCCAACCGGCTCCTCCAGTTGGACTTTTGCCCAGCAGTCCTTCGCCAAGTCTTCAGTACCAAGCAATCCTTCGCCTGGTGCCCAGCAGTCCTTCGCCAGGTCTTCGACTCCCAGCAGCCCTTCACTAGGTGCCCAGCAGCCCTTCGCCAGGTCTTAGGGTTCCGATGCCTAGCAGTCCTTCGATAGGTGCCTAGCAGCCCTTCCTAGGACTTTGTTTCCTGGCAGTCTTTTGCCAGGTGCCTAGCATCCCTTCGCCAGGACTTCTTTCTGCACACTCAAGTAACTTTATTAGATCACAAATAAACTTAACTTTGAATCCTTTGCCAATATCAAAACAAGGTTCGATATGGTGCTTCCTGCACCAACATTATGGACAGAAGTAGAGGCGGGTCGAGGTATGAACGTCTCGAGATCCGACAGTGTCGGAGGCCGAGTAAAAGTCCAACCGGAGGAGCCGGTTGGCAAAAGGTAACTTCTACTGAGAGGAGTAGGTGAGGACACGTTCCCCGGAAGAGGGAACAGTAGGCGTCAGTTCGACATAGGGTTTCATTTTGAAATTCAAAGTCAGAACCAAGACAGCTCAGGTTGTTATCCATACATTTATTATTAATGTTATATTGATCTTGGACTAACCCTGGTTGCAGGAGTGAATGGGAGTAACTATTGCATCCCATGCGCCTGAAAGGGTTCAGGTGCCCGAGAGACCAGGCGCCTGATAGGTAGTAGGCGCCTGAGTTGTGGCGTTTCCAGTGGGTGAGAGGCTGAGTTGGCAGGTTGCCACGACAACATCATAGGCGCCCGTGAGCCATCTGGCGCCTCAGAGGTCCCAGGTGCCCAAGACCGAGAGATAGAGTTTTGGCCGAGTCTGCGGATAAGGATGTGTTCGATTTGCTACACATGGCAGGCGCCCAAGAGCGCATAGGCGCCCGAGAATAGCCTATATAAGGGGCATCACCCCTTAGCTTTCCACAACAATTCAAAACAACCTACTTGTGACTCAAGCACTCAAACGCTCTCCGTATTTCTTCCGTGCTCGAGTTTCCTGCACCGACAACGATCAAGATCGACGACATGCTGCCTGAGATGCTTCGCAAATCCTTTAGTGTCGTCGGTATAATTTTAATTTCACTGTTTAATTCTGTCCTCAAGTTTTACATTTGTAAATTTTATTCGAGTTATAGAATTGCCCAACGAAAATTGTCAAGGACCGTGGGTTTTGGGTAGGAGCCATAAAAGACTCTAAACCAAGTAAAAAGAAACTGTGTTAGTATTGTTTCTTTTATTTTTTCGCTGCGTATTCTCTTTTCCAAAAATTTTTAGTAATCTCTATTCATTCCCGCCCTCTATCAATTACAATGATCCCATAAGTGGTATCAGAGCAGGTTGCTCAACCTTGGTAAAACCACCAACTGAGCAGGTTTTTCGAAATTTTTTTCGTTCGTATTTTTTTCGTAAAATTTTTTCATTCTGCGAGGTTGGTGCAACATCACTCGATTTTTTTCCTTATATTCTTTTTTATACCACACTACTAATCCAAGACAATGTCTTGGAACATGTTTGTTGTTGTTTTTTTAAAAAAAATCATGTTTATTAAATGGCCATGCAAGAAGGCTACAACACCGCACGTCCACCTCTGTTCTCCGGAGAGGATTTCTCCTACTAGAAGAGCAGAATGGAGGTCCAACTGAAAACTCAGGTCGATATGTGGATCATAAGCCAGTCTAGACTGGAGATCCCAAAGAACTTGCAAGGAGAAGTTCAGGGATACTTTGAGTGGGACGCTTCACTCAAAAAGAAGATAGAAGTGGACACCAAAGGTACATAGACCCCCCAGTGTGGCTTGACGAAGGAGGAACTCAACCGCGTTGACCCGTTTAGCAGTGCTAAAGAACTGTGGAACAAATTGATCGATCTACACGAAGGGACGTTGACACAAGGATCAGCAAGCGTGATCTACCTCTCAACAAGTTGTACACAATCAAAATGCAAGACAGCGAGACAGCTGCACAGCTCCACAAAAGGTTCCAAGAATTGATGAACGGTATACACACGATAGGTCACAAGGTAGACAATCGTGACTTCATCAGGGATACTCTAAACTCGTTCCCCAGAAACACTTTGTGGGCATCTATGGTAGATGCTTATAAGGTTTCAAAGGACCTATCCGATATTAAACCTGATGAACTTTTTTCTGAATTAGAACTCCATGAACAAACTAATGCTTCACAGGTCAAGAAGGGTTTAGCTCTTTTTGCAGGAAAAGTCCCTGGGAAGCAAAAGAAGAAGAAGCTGCAACTGATACTTGAGTCAAATTCTGACTCAGTGTTTGATAAGGATGGAATCGATCATCCGGAGCTAGTCCGGATGGCCTGGAGCTAGTCCGGATGGCCCGGAGCTACTACAAGATGATCAAGGGCCAATGAAAGAAGAAGAAGCTATTCCAGCAAAAGGATGATCCTGTCGAACCTACTACCAATCAAAAGGCAAAAAGTGAAGTAACCTGTTACGGGTGCAACAAGAAGGGTCACTGCAAATCGGAGTGTCCCAACTTTAAGGAGAACAAGAAGACTCGGAGGAAGAATGCCCTCAAAGCTATGTGGTACAAGTCATCCTCAGTAGATGAAGAAGAAGTTCCACAAGCCAACCTCCTCACGCTGACAGCATCGGACAATCTCAACACCGAATCAGAATCGGAACTAGAAGAAAGCGACGGAACCGGAAAGCTCTCAATTTCGGAAGACGAACAAATAACGGTAAGATGCTATCCCGAATCTCAGCTTTACGACTTAATTTCATATCTGTCTCATAAATTGGCCAAAGACAACATTCAGGTCGAATCCCTGTGATAGGAAGTTAAAATCCTGAATGAGGAAGCCAACTCTAGCTCCTTAACTGAACCAATTCAGGAAGAAACCTCCACTCAAGTCCAAAAACTTGAGGAAGAGAATTCCTCCTTGAAATCTCAAGTAAAGGAACTTAGAGCTGCATTAGAACAATTTACCTTGGATTCCAAGAGTCTTGACATGATTCTTGGGAATCAAAAATCAGTTCTAAACCGATCCGGACTTGGTTATCGAACCAACTCATGTCATAGATCATACTACCTGTTTTGAACCCAAGTAGAACCCGAGTCCAAGCATGGGTCCCAAAGTTATGCAGGACTAATCAAGCTGGACCAAATCAATATTGGATTCCCAAGGACAAGATTCACATCTTACATAGCCCATACCGAGGCTTTAGTCTAGGGGGAGCCAATATGAAAACTATTTTTATACTTAGATAAATTATTCTTTTTTCTTTCTGATTGATGCTTGTTTATTTTTTTGAAAGAATATTATGATTAGATTTTGAAACGGTTAGATAAGGATCTGACTTGATTGACACTTGGACAACCTAGTATTAGGGTCGGGCGAGATGATAGTACCTTAGGGAAGCTTATCTAAAATATCAGGTAAGGTAAGGTGTACCCTATTTGATCCTTTTAGTCTGGTGGAACTAACTGATGCTACCTCGCCAAATCCTCATCTAGTTAGACCAGGGTTTCTCAAAAATTAATTTGAGAATAAAATTTCTTTAAAAGGCTTTGTCTAGGAAAGGGTTGATGATCCAATAAGGCTACGACCAAAGAAGGCCTCTGTGTCTCGCCAAGACCTGGAAGCCAATTATCGAAATTTATTTTCAAATTATTAATTGTTAAACCTAAACATAACACAAGTTTCAATCAAATCATAGTGTTTACATAAAATCAATGATAAAATTAATGCATCTCACAAAACAGATAAGGATACCTGTTTTGTCACTTAGGAATGGGTGAGATGTTTAGGACCTAATGATTTAGTCCAACCCAACAAACTCAATTAATTTTAGCTATAATATACCTTCAATTCAACTTAATTAAAATTTGAAAATTCAAATTACTTTTTCAAATTTAATAATCTCTTAATAAATTTTTAAAATCCAATTTAATAATTTTTCAAAATCCAGTTTAATAATTTTTCAAAATCCAATTTAATAATTTTCAAAATTAAATTTAATAATTTTTCAAAATCTAATTTAATAATTTTCAAAATTAAACTTAATATATTTAAAAATTCAACTTAATATTTTCAAAAATTTAGCTTAATATTTTCAAAAAAATCAAACTTAATATTTTCAAAAACTCAAACTTAATATTTTTCAAAATCCAATTTAATAATTTTCAAAATTAAAATTTTTCAAAATTTTATTTAATATTTTTTAAAAATTTATCTTAATATTTTCAAAGTTTAGTTTAATATTTTCAAAATTTTAACTTAATATTTTCAAAATTTAACTTAATATTTTCAAAATCTAACATAAGATTTTGAAAATTTTAACATAATATTTTCAAAATTCAACTTAATTTAACAATTTTCAAAAGCAAGTTAAAACCTTGTCTCACTAGCATACTCATAGGAATAACATGGCTGAGAACCCAGACTGGGTGAGATAGACTACGTAGTGAAACTCAATCAATCTATACATAAATGGATCCAAATCAGAATACTTTATGTGTAGGAATATAATGGTTTGGACCAGTGGATGTTGGATAGTGGATGCACCAGACATATGACTAGGGATAAATTGAAGTTCACCAAAATCAAGTACAAAAACCTATGCTCAGTGACATTTGGCAACAATGTCACACTTAAGGTAATTAGGTCAGGTAACATTGAATTAAATTTTGATTTTATTATCAAAAAGTGCTATTGGTTGATAATTTTAAGTTTAACTTATTTAGCATCAGTCAATCATATGATACTGGTTATGTAGTCACCTTCACCAACTCTAACTGCCTTATTAGGAACTTACACGACCTAGAAATAACCCTTAAGGGAATAAGCAAGAATAATATCTATATTATTATCCTACCCTCAACACCTAAGTATCTTTTGACCCAACTAGAAGAAACTAATTTATGGCATAGGAGACTAGGTCTCACTCACACAATATTAATTTCAAAATTAAGTCAAAACGTACTAGTTTAGGGAATCTCTAAAATTTAAAACTTTGAAAATTCAATCTGCAACCCATGTCAACAAAGTAAACAAATAAAAATCAACCCACAAATCTACCCAATCAACTTAACCAATTCATCAAATCCAACTACTTCGAATCAAGATCAAGATGAAATTGAACCAACAATTCAACCAATAATTAAAACAATAGCTGAACCAACTCAAATTGTTGAACCTGTTCCTGTTCTAACCCAAAACGTACCAGTTGGATCTAAGGCTGAACCAAGTTCTAAGAGATTTAAGAAACCCAGACTAAATCACCCAACTAACCAAATTATGGGTGATCCAACCTTAGGGGTTAGAACAAGGTCTTCCTATAGGAACCTAAACAGGTTGCTCTGATTTCAAAAATAGAACCAAATACTATAGAAGAGGTCTTACCTGACCCAGACTAGATCATTGCTATGCAATAAGAATTAGCATAATTTGATAGAAACCAAGTCTGGGACTTAGTGCCTAAACCAGAAGGTACATCCATTATGGACACTAAGTGAGTATTTAGGAATAAGTTGAATGACCATGGTGAAATAGTAAGAAACAAAGCTCGCTTAGTAGCTAAAGGATTTAGTCAAGTTGAGGGGTTAGACTATGATGAAACCTATGCCCCTGTAGCTAAACATGAGTCAATTAGGATGCTACTAGCCTTTGTAGCCTATAGGGGATTCAAATTATACCAAATGGATGGCAAGTCTGCCTTCCTGAATGGTTTTATAAAAGAAGAAGTTTATATAGAACAACCCCTAGGCTTTGAGGATCTTGACTACCCTAATTATGTATTCAAACTTAGAAAATCCCGTTATGGGTTAAAACAAGCACCTAGGACTTGGTATGAAAGACTATCCACATATCTAATTTCTAAAGGTTTTAACCAATGGTCAAATTGACTCAACCATATTTGTTACGATTTTAGAAAAAGATATTTTTGTAGCCCAAATTTATGTAGACGCTATAATTTTTAGATCAACGAACACTAATTTCTTAAAAGATTTTATTAAAATTAAATTAAACAAACATAGGATGGAAACTATATTCACCAATCAAAATATGCAAAAGAATTGATTAAGAAATTTAAAATGGATAGTTCAAAGAATTTATGTATTCCTATGTCAACAAGTACCAAAATAGATAACGTTCCTGAAGGTAAACCCATTGATTTAAAGTATTACAGAAGTGCTATAGGAAGTTTGCTTTACCTAATTGCTAGTAGACCTGATATTCTTTTTACAGTAGGTGTTTGTGTCAAGTACCAAACTTGTGCTAAGGAGTCCCACTTAACTGTAGAGGGCATCATAAATGTATGTATTTGGTACCCTAGGACGTCCAATTTTGAATTATTAGGATTTTTTGACTCAGATTATGTAGGTTGTAAATTAGATAGAAAAAGTACCAGTGGGAGCTGTCGGTTACTATGATAAAGTCTAGTTAGCTGGTGCAGTAGAAAGCAACATTGTGTTGCCTTATCTACAACTGAAGCAAAATATGTTGCCCTAGGGGAATGTGTAGCCCAATTTTTATGGATGATGCATACCCTTAAGGATTTCAACCTAGACTATACCAAACTAAAGTGTTTATTGACAATATAAGTTCAATTAACCTTATAAAAAATCCTATTCATCATTCCAGAACTAAGCATATTAAAATTAAATACCACTTTGTTAGGGATCACGTAGCTAGGGGCGAAATTGTGCTTACACATAAAGACTCGAAATCTAACCTAGCCGATATTTTCACTAAACCACTACCTATGTCTGAGTTTAGTTCACAAAGCAGGCAGCTAGGAATGTGCTTAGTAGAATAGGACTATTTTTTTATAACTGTTCTTTATTATCTTTCAAATGTGTTTTCAAAATCATATTGTTTTAAAAGTATTTTTTTCCGACTTAGTTTTAAAAAAAATTACCCCATTTTAAAAACTAAGGTTTTTCTATGAAATGGACTTTGCTTAGGACTTAACCCTAGCATTGCATGCTCCAATAGATCTAGAAGCCAACATCTCACAAGCACATTAGGGTACTTTGATTGATAACCTAGATTGGGTTGAGATGCTTAGGTCTATGCCTTGACTCAAGATGCTTTAAGTCAGTGCATCAAGAGTAGTTGGGGCAATAAATACAATTGAATAACAATCAGGTTAAGTATTCAAGCGTAGAAAATCTATCTTGATCAAATTACTAATTTGACTAACCCAAGTGAAAGCTGCTGGTATATAACAATTAGTAAGTAGCAAACTGGGAAAGATAGGGACCGAAAGGAATTGATTTGATCCATTTTAAAAAAAAATTCATAAAATTTTTTTTCTACTTGGACTCACTAGAATATTCACTGGGTTCAAAACATATTACTTGGGTCAATATACTTCTATTCACTTAGTTTATTTCTATTTATAAAATATTACTTGCAGCTTATCATTTTTTCTTATTTTTACAAAGCAAGTAGGCATTAATACACATTTCTTACATGCCAAACATACCTTTCAAAAAGTTTTTTGATATATGGCAAAGAGGGAGAGTAGAAAGTGATGTTAAAAAATTTTTCCTGTAAAAATCTATTTTTTTCGAAAAAGTGAAGTTAAAAATCTATTTTTTTAGAAGCTTTCAAAAATACTTTCACTTAATGTTTTTTTTACTTAGAAGTTTTTTTTTCAAAAAAAAACATGGAATCACACTGAGATTTCTCTTCAATACTAAGAAAAACTTTTCAAATAAAAAATTACATATTTTCAAAAGCTTCAGGGGGCGAGTTTCAATTAAAAGAGAGCTTTATGTAATATTTCAATTTTTTGCTAAGTTTTTCAAATATTGAAAATGTTCTAAGTGAAAGGGGAGAGTACTAAGCAAGGGGGAGAGTAGAAAAGTTTTTTCTTTCCTTCTAGTGCATAATTATGATATATCTCTTTCCATGTTTTTTAACTTAACTTTTGAAGTGTGTTGCCATAAATCAAATAGGGGGAGATTGTTGGTGCCGGAAGCACCAGATCGAACCTGATTTTGATAATGGCAAAGGGTTCAAGGTTAAGTTTATATTGTGATCTAATGGATTTACCAAGTGTGCAAGAAAGTCCTAGATCACCTAGGCATGATGTCTTGATCTGCAGGGTTGAGCCAGAAGTCCTGGTCGAGGACTGGACAAGAAGTCCTAGTTGGACTAGGCAAAAAGTTCGACCTAAGATTTCATTTGAAATCCAAAGTCAGAACCAAGACAGCTCTGGTTGTTATTCATGCATATTTATCATATTATATTGTGTTCTTGGACTAACCCTGGTTGCAGGCTGAAAGGAGTTGGCTGCTACGATCCCAGGTGCCTAAAAGGGTTCAGGCGCCCGAGAACCCAAGCGCTTGAATGTTATCAGGCACCCCAGAAGGGGTTCTTCCAGCAGTTGCACCATGTCAGCTCCCAGGTGCTTGTGAGCTCCCAAGCGCCCAAGAATGAAGATAATCATTGGCCAAGTCTACGGATAAGGAGTGTGGGCCTTGGAGTAGGAGCCGTTACAAACTCCGAACCAAATAAAACAAACAGCGTTAGCCGTATTTGAATTGTGCATTTTCTGCTCCGTTTAAATCTGTGTTTTCAAAAAATTTACGTTATTGATATTCACCCCCCTCTATCGATTACAATGATCCCAGAAGTGGTATCAGAGCAGGTTTCCTCAAATTTGGTTATACCACCAATTGAGCCATTTTCAATTTTGAAATCTCATTTTTTTCACCATAAGTTAGAATTCATAAAACCACATTTTTTGATCATTTATGATACAATTTTTTTATTATTTTAATATTTTTTCTCAAAATTAGTGCAACCCCAAATCTGAGCAAATTTTTTTTCTTTTTCTCCTGCACTACTAAGCTAAGATCTAGTTTTGGTATATTCTTTATTGTTTTTCTAGTGTGGGAGATTTATGTTGAGGCAATCTGTGGTCCGGAGTGACCAAGGATTTTGATGTTTGGGCAAAGGGTTTAAGTTAGGTTTACCCTTGTGTTCTTATATGTGTATGTTGAGTGTGCAGGTTGTATAGGTTACACATATGGACTTGACTGGACGACCTCTGTACGGTGAAGGATGGCATGGAGGCAAGCTGGAGGCTTGTGTGCGCATCCGAGGGACCTTGGAGAGCAGGGACGATGAGCTGATGGGCGCGGACTTCGAGGCATGCGTGAAGGATTGCATGGAGGCAAGCTGGAGGCTTGCATGCATCTGAGGGACGGGAGCCGAAGATGAAGAGGGCGCGAAGGCAACAGTCGAGGCTGCGGAGGAGGAGTCAGTCGAGTCATGATGGTACGAGTGCTGTGTGATTGTACTCAGGAAAGTCCTAGGGTCGAGTGCTGAGAGAAGTGTACTCGGGAAGGGAAACCCTAGGTGTGTGAGTAGGGCAGTCGACTGCCATTTAGGCAGTCGACTGGTAAAACTCACAGAAAGGGTTTGGCCACTGGACCAGTCGACTGCCCTGGGAGCAGTCGACTGGTAGCGGCTGGTGAGTGGCTGAGAATTTGAACGTTGGGGTGCAACGGTCGAATTTCAGTGGCACCAGTCGACTGTCCTGGGGGCAGTCGACTGGTAGCGAGGGTTTCAGCCCGAGTTCTATTTAAATAGGACTTCGTGGTGGCTGAGTTTCTTGATGAATCTTGTTTTGGTTAAAGGCAAGATAGTAGTCTTTGTGCTCAGAGGTTTGTTTGGTGTTGTGGTGAGGTTTCTCCACCCATAAGGAGCGACGAGAGCTAGCCGGAGGTTATTCGGGGACTGATCCACCGACGGATTCTTGGATTAGTCAACCGTCCGGGGTGGATACCAAGTAAAACCTAGTTTGTTAGCGTTGTTTGTTTTCGTTATTAGTCAACCGTCGCGGGTGGATTAGTCAACTGTCCAGGGTGGATGACATCTACACTCCGCCGGCCTACGACCATGAGAATTTCAGATATTGGAAAGCGAGAATAGAGGCATGGTTCAGAATGGAGTGAAACCTTCGGATCGTGCTTGAAGAGCCCTTCGAGATTCCAAAGGATAAGCACGGGAAGAGGCTTAGACCTAGGTATTGGAATCAAGAGCAACAAGAACAAGCAAGGGCAAATGAAAAGGTAATGGGTATATTGATTGATATTGTATCTAACAAAATTTTGAGTTGTGTAGGGGCATACCAAAATGCATGTGAATTGTGGAGCAATTTGAAAGAATATCATAAAAACCCTACACAAGGTCAAGTAGTGGAAGAACCCGAGGAAGTGAACTCGATAGCACAAGAGGAGGAAGAATTAAGTGAAAGATCATCAACCTCGTCAAGAGAAGAAGAGGAAGCATCAATCTCAAGAATTGAGGGAGAGGAGAAACCCTCAACTATACCGGATCAAGAGGAAGCATCCATATCATCCAAGGTTGAAGAAGAAGTCAACCTAGCCTCCACCTCTACCAAAGCTAAATCGAAAGAGTACATCACATGCTTTGGTTGCAACAAAAAGGGGCACTACAAAGATGTAACGCCCGCCCTTATATCTACTCTCGGGGCGGGGTTACGTACAATCAATCAATCATATAATTATTTTAACATAACATAAAAATAATGCAAGAGTGCGAGGACTAAGTACTGAGCATGCTTGTCTAAAACCATCAAGTGATATTTACAAGCATAAGAGTAATCACTATCATTCATTATCAAGGAGACATAAACAAAAGCATAATAAAGTAGATATAGAAGTCTTTCTTTCCCGAGCCACCACCCCACACATCTTCAGCCCTCCTGCCTCTTCCTTTAGTTTAAGTGTTCCTTACCCTTATCTGCAGCATAAGACAACACATAAACTAGTAAGCACAAATGCTTAGTAAGGATCCTGCCCTACTCACAAAATCCATACGAAGGAATACAACATGTACACATAATAAATCATAAGCATGAGTTCATCACAGCATACTAAACATCAAAGTTTCTAAGCATGCAGTATATAGTATCTTAAGCATACCCATCACATATAATAAATGTTTTCAAAACAATTCCATAAAGGTATTACTTAAAAATACATCAACATCATATAGGGCCCAGTTGTGTACCACATAATGCGCGTTCCCTAATAAATTGGGGTAGCGAGCCACCAATCTCATTAGAGCAGGACCCTTCCGTCCTACCGGAGCCATGACCTTAAGTTAACATGCACCCTGGATTTGTTTAACGACCCCCTTCCGAGTCGGGTACCACAACTTACAAAGTAAAATACTTATCATGTCTTTACATATATGCTAAGGAGTACTCCAAATTCACTCTCAAGGGACACACCACTCTTCAAGGGTGCTCATGATCCCATAGGGACACACCACACAACATAAGGGGTGCTCTTGATCCCATACTTAGTGGAGTATCCTTTCAAGCATTTTAACATACACATCACATGCAATCTCATAAGGGTGCCCCATGGGCTATAAGACATGCTCATACATACATCATATTTCAACCACTTAACATACTTTATATATGACAAGATTGGTCACATAAATCATACTCATATCATAGAAAGTGGTAGCATGCTTCATGGATTAAATTCATTCTTCCTAACCCTAAACTAGGGTTTGGCCGAAATTCATAAGGTAAGGATGGGTTAGGTTTTTGACATCAAACTTCCCATACAAGCATCACATCTACATACATCATGTATCATACTAAGCATAGCATACATCATGGGGAAATCGACCTTCACAACCCTAATGTTCCTTGCCTTGGCCAAAAGTCATGCTAGGGAAAAAATTAAGTTTTCCAATCAAACATTCCATTTAGACATCACATGCATATATATATCATCATCCCCAAACATAAGCATATCTCATAGGGTACATCCCATACAAGCATCACATATATATATATCATGTATCATACTAAGCATAGCATACATCATGGGGTAATCAACCTTCACAACCCTAATGGTTCATGCCTTGGCCAAAAGTCATGCTAGGGGGAAGTTAAGTTTTCCAATCAAACATTCCATTTAAACATCACATGCATATACATATCATCATCCCCAAACATAAGCATATCTCATAGGGTAGTTTAACCTTCACAAACCCTAATCTTAGGGTGTTGGCCGAAAGTCATAGGGTAGGAGTATTAGGGTTTTTGGAAATGAAACATTCACACAAACATTTATACAAACACCTTGTATACACTATCATACAATACACTAAGCATGGATATATTATAGGATAATTCAACCTTCACTAACCCTAGTTTCCATGCCTTGGCCGAAACCCATCCAAACCCTAAACCCTAGTTTTTGTCATCACAATATGAAAGGACACAACATATATGTATACCCTAAGTTCCAAGGGGTCTTCTCATGCATCAAGGAGTAACCAAGGTCTCCCTCTTAGGGGTGGCCGAAACCTACACAAGGGCAAAACCCTAGGGTTTTGTTCCTAACATCATGAAGGAAACAACATATACATATACCCTAAGTTCCAAGGGGTCTTCTCATGCATCAAGGAGTAACCAAGGCCTTCCCCTAAGGGGTGGCCGAAACTTACACAAGGGATTTTCCCTTTTTTTCGAAAAACAAGAAGAACAAAAGATTCATGCACAACAATTACACTGCAGGCGAGGGGATACTTACATCCTTTCGCTTGAATTTCACCTTCTCTAAATCTTTAGAGTACCCTTGGTTGAAGGAGGGGTCAGTGTTTCCTTCACTAGAGCTTCTCTAGAATTCTTGGCCCTAGTAGAGGGCAAGATCCTTGGATGGGATCTTCCTCCTTCCAATTCCCTAGGGTTAGAACCCTAGGGTGTACTTTTCGAAAAAATGAAGAAGAAGGAGAGGCTCTAGGTTTCGGTTTTGAAGTGGGGAAGAAGAAGAGAGAAATGCAACTTCTTTTCCCTCTCTTATTTATACTCTTCTCATGAAGAGACATGTCTCTTCACTTCCCTAGCTTTAACAAGCATGTTTCTTATTCTCTCAACAAGAAAACATCCTTGGTGCAATGGTTAAGACATGGTTAGTGCAACTAGAGGTTCAAGGTTCGATCCTTGCTTTCTCCTTTCTACAACTTCTTTTTATCACATTTTGCACTAATCCATATCAAAGCCCATTAAGCCAAGCCCATCATGACATTTCATAATAATGTTTCATGAATTCTTCATATTTCATATGAGAAAATTTTGGGGTGTTACAATCCCCCATACCTTATAAAAAGTTCGTCCCGAACTTAGAACAGTTCCGGATACTTTAATCAAAAATTGGGGTGTTACAATCCTACGCACCTTATAAAAAGTTCGTCCCGAACTTTAAAACAGTTCCGGATACTTTAATCGCATTGCCTCCTCTCGTTCCCAGGTGGCTTCTTCGAATTGCTCGTTCCACCACAGAACCTTTACTAAGGGCACTTCCTTGTTCCTTAGCCTCTTGACTTCCCGATCTAGGACCTGAATAGGTCGGCGTTCGGAACTTAGGTTCTCTTGGTCTTGTACTGGTTGGGGCTCTATCATTTGATTCACATCAGAGGTACATTTCCTGAGCATTGATACATGGAAGACATTGTGGATAGCCAACATTTCTGGCGGTAGTTCCAGTTCGTAGGCCACTTTGCCTACCCGTCTCAGGATCTGATACGGTCCCACATATCGCGGTCTCAGCTTCCCTCTCTTCCCAAATCTCATCACCCCTTTCATAGGGGCTACTTTAAGGAATACTGAATCCCCAACATCAAACTCTAGTGGTCTGCGTCGCTTATCCGCGTAGCTTTTCTGCCGACTCTGAGCAGTCTCTATCCTCTGCCGGATATTCTTTATAGTCTGAGTGGTTTCATCTATAATATCAGTCTGGAGTCTCATCTCCTTCTTTTCACCACTCTCAAGCCAGCATATAGGAGATCTGCATTTCCTTCCGTATAGTGCTTCGTACGGTGCCATCCTGATAGTAGCCTGATAACTGTTGTTATAGGCAAACTCTGCCAGGCTCAGGTATCGGCACCAGCTTCCCTTGAAGTCCAAGGCACAAGATCGTAACATGTCCTCTAATATTTGATTCACTCTTTCAGTCTGCCCGTCAGTCTGGGTGAAAGGCCGTACTGAATTTCAGCTTCGTGCCAAGAGCCTTCTGCACGTGTCCCCAAAAATCTGAGGTAAATCGACCATCCCTATCAGAGATAATGGTCTTGGAACCCCGTGCAGTCGGATAATTTCCCTGACGTACAGTTGAGCCAGCTGCTCCACTGAGTAGGTCATCCTGATAGCCAGAAAATGGGCAGACTTGGTTAGCCTGTCCACAATAACCCATATACCATCATATCCATTCGTCGTTCTAGGCAGCCCAGAGATGAAATCCATAGAGATGTCTTCCCACTTCCACTCGGAATAGACAGAGGTTGCAGAACTCCTCCAGGCCTCTGGTGTTCTGCTTTGACCTTCTGGCCGGTCAAACACATACTGATATAGTGGGCTACATCTCGTTTCATACTAGACCACCAAAACTTACTCTTCAGATCTTGATACATCTTGGTAGACCCAGGATGCATCGCATAAGGTGTTCCGTGAGCTTCCTCGAGGATTCTTGTCCGTAAGTCGAAGTCGTCGGGAACACATAATCGATCCCGAAGATATAAGACTCCGCTGTCCGAAATCCGAAATCCATCGTCCTTGCCTTCGAGAACCTCTTGCTGATTCTCTGAAGATTCGGATCATGATTCTGTTTTTCCATAATATCGTCGAATAATGTCGGTGTAATCATCAGGGTGGACAGCTGTCCTGATATGATTTCAATCCCGTAATTCATAATTTCTTCCCCTAAGGGTTGTGACAAAGCTGATAAAGACATCAAAGCAGCACATAATTCCTACTGAGAGCATCGGCTACCTTGTTGGCTTTTCCCGGGTGGTACAGGATCTCACAGTCATAATCCTTGACCAATTCGAGCCATCTGCGCTGTCTCATATTCAGATCTTTCTGGGTGAAGAAATACCGCAGACTCTGGTGATCTGTATAAACTTTACACTGAGTTCCATATAGATAGTTCCTCCATATTTTCAGTGCAAAGACCATCGCTGCTAACTCTAAGTCATGGGTAGGGTAGTTTCTTTCATGTTCCTTCAGTTGCCTAGAGGCATAGGCAATTACCTTCCCATTTTGCATAAGCACAGCTCCGAGTCCAAGTTTGGATGCGTCGCTGTACATATCGAAACCCATATCACTCTCTGGAAGAGTCAATATTGGAGCGCTAGTCAGCCTCCTTTCAGTTCAGTAAAGCTCTTCTCACATTCATCAGTCCATACGTATTTCTTGTCTTTCTTAGTAAGAGCTGTCATAGGGGCTGCAATCCGAGAGAAGTTCTCTACGAATTTCCTGTAATAGCCTGCTAGCCCGAGGAAACTTCTGATTTCGTTGGCATTCTTGGGTCTGGTCCAGTTACTTACAGCTTCGATTTTAGTCGGGTCCACCATTACTCCTTCCTTGGAGATAACATGTCCCAAGAATGATACTTGGTCGAGCCAGAACTCGCATTTGGAAAATTTGGCATACAGTTGTTCCTTCTAAAGAATCTGTAGCACTATACTCAGGTGCTCAGCATGTTCTTCGGAGTTCTCGAATATATCAGGATATCATCGATAAAGACGATCACAAATCTGTCGAGGAATGCCGAGAATACCCGATTCATTAAGTCCATAAACATAGCTGGAGCATTGGTAACTCCAAATGGCATAACTACGAACTCATAATGTCCGTATCTGGTTCGGAAAGCCATTTTTGGTATATCTCCTTTTTCACCCTGACTTGGTGATAACCAGATCTCAGGTCAATCTTAGAGAAAACCGTGGATCCCTTCAGTTGGTCGAACAGGTCATCTATCCTGGGTAGAGGGTACCTGTTCTTGATAGTCACGTTGTTCAGCGCCCGATAGTCGATACACATTCGCATCGACCCCATCCTTCTTTTTCACGAACAGTACGGGAGCTCCCCAGGGAGAATGACTTGGGCGGATGAGTCCCTTGTCAAGCAGCTCCTGTAACTATCCCTGTAATTCTTTTAATTCCGTCGGCGCCATACGGTACGGTGCCTTAGAAATGGGGTTAGTACCAGAAACCAACTCAATTGCAAATTCTATATCTTTTCAGGTGCTAACCCTGGTAAGTCATTGGGAAATACCTCTGGGTAATTGCATACGACATGACGTCTTCTAGCTTCGGGCCCTCTGTAGGACTGGTATCAACCACATGAGCTAGAAATCCAGAGCATCCCTTTTCTAACATCTTCCTTGCTCTTTCAGAGCCGACAAGAATTTGCTNCTTAGCACTTTTTTCTTATTTTCACCCAATCGAACGCAAACAAAACAGAGGAATCAAATGAAATTGAATCCTCTGCTTTCCTTTGAGAACAAAATAGAGAAAAGCTTTGTAGAGTAGTTCCTTGTACCTGGGATTATCGGCAAAATTCTGACGGTGGCGGCGTAGTCGAGCTTCCACGCGGCTCTGAATGCGTCTAAACTTTCAGGACAAAGGATCTCTACAGATATAATTAAATGACGACGAAGCAGACGACCAATTAGCGTTGACTCCCATTGTCCACTCCGCAAATGTAAGAAGTTTCCAGCCTAGCTACTTCAAGATATCATTAGTAGAGCCGTCGCAATCATTTATTGGCGGAAAAAATAATTGAGGACTTAGTATTTTTTTTAAAATTAAATATTAGTTTTTGAAAGATAATTTTTTATATAAAATTTACTTTTCTAATTTTTTTGAAACATAAAATTATTATAATTATTATTCTGATAATACATTAAAAGATAATTTATATTTTAATTCTGATTTTAAAATTGTTAAATTCTGATTTGAAAAGATAATAAAATTTTTATATTTAAATTTTGTAGATATATTTTTTTAAATTAATAAAATTGTTAAATTATTTAAACTCTTTTTAGATATTGTTGAGTATTACTAAGATTTTATTAACTTCAATTTTAAAAAATTACCGAAACTATACTATTTGTATTATTCTATAAACTATTAATGCAACGTTTAATTCTGAAAAAAAAATTTAAACCATCATTCATATTTTAAAAAATCTTCAAAATTCAAATATTTTACTTTTAAAAAATCATCATCAAACAATTGTAATTTTTCTACATTATATAAAAAATCAAAATTATCTTTATATATTTTTAACGTGCAGACTATTTTGAAATGAAAAAATGACATAATCAATAATATAATTAGAATAATTAATTTTAATAGGATTTTCAACTGAAAGTATCATCTCATTAATTTAATTCTCATCAAATTATTTATTCCTGTTAATTACACATTTTGAGAAGGAATAAATTCTTTTATTTTTTTCCTTTTTCATATCCAAAATTATATTTTCTAACACACATATTTATAATCAAATAATAGAAAAAAATAAAAAATGGGTCCTTAATATTTTATCAAAATATAAATTAGGGAGGATAATAGATTGGGTTTGGGTTTGAATATATATATATATATATATATATATATATATATATATATATATAATAATATATATATATATATAGTAATGATAGGGAGAGTGAAAATGGAGAATGAAACCCATAGTGAATGATGTGGATGACGTGGCATGACGTGACACTTTACATGCACACGTCCCGAATCAAACTATACCCTGGGGGGGGGGCAAGGTGAACCCGTCGGAGATCGCGCATGCAAAATGCCACGTCATTCACTATGATTTTCACTTTCCATTTTCATTCTCCCAATCATTATCCATATATATATAATTGGATATTAAGGTCGGACATAAACTAAGAGAAATCTTACTTTATATATATCCTCCTCAATTTGAAAAATCGAGTTTAAAAATTCATTATATATCCTCCTCCATTTGATCAGATATCATATTCAGATTCGAAAAATATTATTATCTCTAATATAAATGCTTAAAATTAAAGAAATAATAGAGCATGATTTATATCTTACATTTTCAATTTGTTTTAATTTGATGATATTTTAAAGTTTAAAATTATGATCTAGGGAAAATGTAATAAAATAATAAATAAATATTAACTTTTATTTTGACTAGAATGAGCGTATATATAAAAATGAACCTTTAGAAAACTAATTGATCTAAATTAAAAAAAATGTGTAAGAGATTTCTCTCAAACATTAAAGAACAATAAACATCTAGAATCTGTGTTTCAATTACAAATATCAAAATAAAAATAATAAACTACATCGAAAATCAAATATCTTATAGTTTATAGCAAGCATTAAAATGAAAAGGGTGAACTTAAGAAGCATGAGAATGGATTTAACATTGATTTTTATTTTTCTTTATTTGCTAAGGTTTCTTACGAGGAAGAAAGAATTGACTATTGCTTTGCGTCGACAAAAAAACCCTCGCTTCCTATTGCTACTGAGGAAGATAACCATTGCTTTGTATCGAATGGATGAGAAACCCTACTTCCTCTTCCCATCAAGGAAGAGAAAAAAAAGAATAAGAAAAGGAAATCATTGATGATGGAGGATGTTCTGGAAGGAATCGACACAGATGACGAGTCATTAGAGTCCAACCCACAAGGATGATGATAACGAAGAGAAGCATATCACACCCTGCGAGATCAACACGAGTGTTAATGGGAACATGCCGGAGATTTTCCAGCGGAGCCCACTCCGACGATCAAGTCAAAACTTAAGTCACTCACAGGAGGAAAATAAAAAAGGAGAAAGGTGCGAGTTTAAAGACCGTAACCCCCTTACCTGTGGGTTGAAGTACCTTATACACCTGGGGCTTGGTCGCACGTATCTCCATGTTCTTCTCGACGTTCCCTACTTGTCGGTTACCTGATAACTCTTAGGTATCGGCTCCAACGATTATTAAGACCTTAATTGTTGTATATAAAGGACAATAATTATCCGCCAACTTTCTTGAATAAGAAAGGGGAACGGTTATTGGAATCGAGCTATTGGGTGTATGACTTCCGAGCTCCACTCTCCCGAGAGGGTCTTGGGGAATCTCCTCCCCCGGAAGAGCCTCGGGAGCTTGTCTTCCCGGGGAGGTCTCGGACATATACCAGCTCGAGTTGATCTCGGGGATCTGCCTTTCCGAGGTGGTATCGAGAGTCTCGTCCCTCAAAAGGGCCTCGGGATCTTGTCTTCCCGGGGAGGTCTCAGGTGTATACCATCCCGAGTTGGCTTCGGGGATCTGTCTTTCCGAGGTGGTCTTGAGGATCTCCTCCCTCGGAAGGGTCTCGGGAGCTTGTCTTCCCAGGGTGGTCTCAGGCGTATACCATCCCGAGTTGGTCTCGGGGATATACCTTCCCGAGGTGATCTCGAGAGTCCGAGATAGGCATTCAGACTCAATGGACCCAGACACATAGCTTTCTCGTTCCATGTGTCAACCCTAGGATACTCAACCTCATCACATGTCCCTTCCTTCAAGTTTAATTGAAGGAAGTATGACTGACTGATTAGATTAGTGGTTCAACGAAGGGAAGTTATGCAGTTGTGGGTCCATATATCCATTACTTCTTCATTGGCGGCTTGTCGGATCCGAGGAATCGAAACATTCGTCCCTTGGCCCGAGGCAATCTCTTTGAATTAATCCAAAATGCCTCTACAAATTTCGAGGCGCAAACAATGATAGCTGTCTATCATCCATTAAAAGCGCATAGGGTCTCTTAATGGTGATAAAACCCCTTCTCGAATACGCCTTTGCCATGTGTTAAGACTTCTTTCTTTGCGATCTCCTACTGATACGCACTGTAGGGCCATATCAAACGGCAGCCTCGAAAGCGGTGATCCCTCGAGATGGACGTTCATCACCGTCCACGTGCCTCACCCCCATTGTACACGTGAGGGCGACTTCTTCTCTATAAAAGGGGGTGGGGGCGAAAGTGCCTGTTCGCCTTCCGGCATCGTCGCTTAGCAATGTCTATGCACTTCGCTCTTCATCTACTCTCGTCTTCTTTTCCTAAGACTCCTCTGCGCATAAGTCTTCTCTTCATCTTCCCCCTCTTCCTTAGAAGTCATGGGTAAGGATGATCAGACAAATCAAGGTAGGAAGGAGACACCGGAGAAGGAATACCAACCAGAGTGGTATGAGTCTATTTCTTCTAGGGTTAAATCAGAAACCCTTCATGTTGCCTGTGAGACCTACGACATCCCGGCAGAGATGGAGGTGGAAGTCCCTAGGGTGGATCAATCAACCTCCCCTAGGGTTCTTCACTTTTTCCAAGGGCAGGTAGAATTAGGTCTTCGTTTTCCTCTGCCCCTTTTTTCATGAGTATCTCCTCATATTTTGACATTCCCCTCCATCAGATGACCCCCAACGCCTTCGCCCAAATGGGCGGGGCGTTTATCATTTTCAAACTCATCGGCATCCCTCTAACCACACACTTTTTTCATTTTTTCTTTCTTCTTACCTGGCGTCCAAGGGGGCCTTCAGCTTCACGGCTCGCCCCAACCATAGGTTCCTAGGAGGCTTTCCTTCCTCCGACAAGGGATGGAAGAAACACTTCTTCTTCATTTGACTACTCCAATGTCCCTTTAGCCCCGTTCACTAGAGGTAAAGCCTTCCAACCCCTCCAGAGCTAGGGGACATCCAGCAAGACTTAGGCTACCAGCGAGCTAGAAGCCTCCTCTCAGGCATGGAGTTTAGTGGCCCTGGTCTGGTGCATAGTGACAAACTCATATACTGAACGAGCCTCAGCCCTAAAGTCACCAGCATAAGCTCCAACCTCAGTAAGTTTATCTTTTTTAAATGTCTGTTAATTCTATCCCGGGTGATGAATCGGCTCATCAAATGGGATGAAGCCAATAAACAGGCCTTGAACCCTCCCCCGGCTCTTTCTGCCGCACAGGCTGACTCGGCCGAGGCTTAGGAGGAGGCTACGGAACTAGTTCAATGAGCAAGGGGCGTTGGACCAGATTGACGGACTGGGAGATACCAGCACCCTATTGACCAAGGGACGCTGGACCCACCTGACGCCCAGGGAGCCAATCTGTCTCTCACCCTTGTCGAGACGAGCGGGAGCAAAGAAAAGTTGGCATCCCTGATCGACGCCATAATGCTTAGATCATCAGGGAAGTTAAGAGGAAATGCCTTGATAAGCGGTCCACAATCCAGAGGAGGTTGTGTTGCTTCGTACCTCGTGAGCTCCCCCCTAACCCTGAGGAGGAGGACTTGCCTATCCCCGACGATGAGGACACGATGCCCCTGTCCCAGCATTTTAAACAGACACCCACTCCAGAGACAGGGGATCAGCCCATCACCACCTCCCCGGGCGACTCCTCCGACGTCTCCAACAGTAAGAAGGTGGTGTCTGCGAAGCATTGCCTGAAGCTTGATCGAATGCTCCAGAAACTTCAAGCAACCTCGGAGATGACCTCGAAGCCATTTCCCCTAGTACAATTGAGGGAGGTTCTCGCCGAGGGACACTCTCCGAGGGAGCATTCAGCTCAGATAAGGACGCCCTAGGCCCTTCCATGGTGCCCCCTAAGGGCCTGCTGTCCAGCTCCTTCCCTACCTCAGAGACACCCCCTCGCTATGCCGGGACGACGCCCCGAGGAGCTGCAATGACTTGAGAGGGGGAGCCTTGGGTGACTCGGCTGGGCACCTGACTAATCTACATGAGTCCCTCCTGAAGGTAATGGTTCTCACTTTTTTGTCATACCCCTGCTCATGTCTTCTAACTCTTATACGCTTTGGTAGGTTGCTCAAGACTGCCTCTTGGTCGACCATCAATTATTTTCCCCGCAGGAGGTTGAGCATCTGATCCGCCGAGCATCTTCAATGGAGGCCAAGGCCTATCATGCCTATAGAGGGGGCCTCTGTAGGTGGAGATTAGCAAAGCTCTCAGGGCGAAAGCAGAATATCACCTGGAATCTCTGTTGGCCTTAGAATTATCCCTGCATAGCCCTCGTCATCGGGAGCGCTTGATGTCAGAGAGTGTCATTACCCTCTCAAATGACCTGCGCACCTTGGCCCAAGAGCGGGATCAACTTCAAGCCCCGGAGAAGAAGTTATCCGGGACATCCAACTCCTTGAGTCTTCGACAACAACCCTGAATGGTCGGATTCAGGAACAAGCCAACCACGGCCCAAAAAGAAAACATGGTGAAGGCTGCAGTGACCCACATGACTGACCTTCAGGAGGATGTCGGCTGGGCCACTTCAAATGTCTCGACCATCTCAGAGAGGCTCAAGGAAGCCTTGGAAGACAACGATCATATGCCCTCTGAGATGGCCTAGCTGAAATCTGCCAAGGAGGAAGCCAAGTCTGAATTGCAAAACTACAAGGATGATGAGGCATCCCGACCAAGAGAGATCGAGGCAGAGTTCAAGGCTAGGTTCTTGGAGTCTGATGAATTTGGCGGCATCTTGGCTGGGCAGGTCCTTAAGTGCCTAAAACAGAACTTCAATGACGCCATCAATCAACTTTAGAAGGCCAGCTACTAAAGCCGGACACAGACCTGAGCTTCATGAGCGTTGGTCGTGTTTGGGATGAGCTCCCGCCTGAAGATAATGAACTGTAAGAGCTTTTTCCCAACATGTGATATGTATCTTTCCTTTTTTGTTTCTTCACTTGTTTTCCTTTCTTTCCCGAGCTCATAGTGTACTCATCTATTTGGAATGAAAGGAATTTTGCATGATTTTGTCCTAAGTCTTCTTGTGGATATTTTTCTCTAGAATTCTTGTCTTTCGCCATATATCTCTCTTATTCTATGGCACTTTGCGAAGACATACTCGGAATTGAATGGCTTGCGTCTGTATTCCGTGTGGGTATTGTGTTACATCAAGTAAAGGGCCAAGATGTTGTAGCCATAAGGAGACGACTTCTACCTTCACAACCAAAGGAGAGACGGGACAATGGAGGAGAGCTTGGACAAAGGAGCAGTCCCCTTTGCGTGTTTAATAATTGTACCTCCCATGCACACTTACATTTGGTATTTCCTGAGGATGTTATCCTCAATGTATCCTACTTGGAGGTGAAAGGAAGCACCCTTGTGACATGGGCTCTCTTGCAATAACTAACCATCATGTTTGCCTTCAATGTCTGTTGGTGTTCCTTTATATCTTGTCGCTATATGCTGTAGGATCGTTTGTGTCCGCTAGAGGGGGGGGGGTGAATAGTGGTTTTCGAACCCCTTTCTTTTGGTATCCACCCCGGCCGGGTGACTAATCCAAGAATCCATCGGTGGATCACTCCCCGGATAACCTCGGGCTAGCCCTCGTTGCTTCTTGTGTGTGGAGAAACCTCGCCACAACACCAAGCAAACCTCTGAGCACAAAGACTACTATCTTGCCTTTAACCAAGACAAGATTCATCAAAAATCTCAGCCACCACGAAGTCCACTTTAAATAGGACTCGGGCTGAAACCCACGCCACCAGTCGACTGCTAATTTTCCAGTCGACTGGTCTAGCCTTAATTGCTAGCCAACGGCTAGCCCAACAGCTAGTTTTCGGGGTTACCAGTTGACTGCCATTTTACCAGTCGACTGGTCCAGCCCCGAAATCATTCTATGAGTTTTATCAGTCGACTTCCTCCCAGGCAGTCGACTGCCCCACTCACACACCTAGGGTTTCCCTTCCCGAGTACACTTCTCTCAGCACTCGACCCCTAGGATTCCCCGAGTACAATCACACAACACTCGTACCCTCATGACTCGACTGACTCCTCATCCGTAGCCTCGACTATTGCCTTCGCGCCATTCATCTTCGGCTCCCGTCCCTCGATGCACGCAAGCCTCCAGCTTGCCTCCATGTCATCCTTCACGCATGCCTCGAAGTCCGCGCCCATCAACTCATCGTCCCTGCTCTCCAAGGTCCCTCGGGTGCACACAAGCCTCTAGCTTGTCTCCATGCCACCCTTCACCGTACCGAGGCCGTCCAGTGAAGTCTATATGTGTAACCTATACAACCTGCACACTCAACATACACATATAAGAACACAAGGGTAAACCTAACTTAAACCCTTTGCCCACATATCAAAACATTTGGTCACTCCGGACCACAAATTGCCTTAACACATACTAGTTTCCTCCCCCCACTTTATCCGGATAAATCATCCTTAAGTTCGCGGGCAGAGGTAGTAGAGCTATCTCAGCCCCTAGTCAGGCATCCATAGCACCACGACCAGACCTACTTTCCTCAGGCATCCGTAACCTCGCAAGGTAGTAGGGTTTTAATAGCTCTTGGTCGGGCATCCGCAGTACCACGACCAGACCTACTCACCTCGGGCATCCGTAACACCACGAGGTAGTAGGGTTTTAACAGCTCCTGGTCGGGCATCTGTAGCACCACGACCGAGCCTACTCACCTCGGGCATCTGCAGCACCATGAGGTAGTAGTGGTTTAACAGCTCCTGGTCGGGCATCAGCAGCACCACGACCAAGCCTACTCACCTCGGGCATCCGCAGCACCACAAGGTAGTAAGGTTTTAACAGCTCCTGGTCGGGCATCCACAGCACTATGAGGTAGTAGGGTTTTAATAGCTCCTAGTCTGACATCCGTAGCACCATGAGGTAGTAGAGTTTTAACAGCTCCTGGTCAGGCATCCGTAACACCACGACCATGCCTACTCATCTCGGGCATCCACAGCACCACGACCGGGCCTACTCACCTCGGGCATTCGCAGAACCACGAGGTAGTAGGGTTTTAACAGCTCTTGGTCGGGCATCCACAACACCACGACCGGGCCTACTCACCTCGGGTATCTGTAACACCACGATGTAGTAGGGTTTTAACAGCTCCTGGACGGGCATCCGCAGCACCACGACCATGCCTACTCACCTCGGGCATCCGCAGCACCACGAGGTAGTAGGGTTTTAATAGCTCCTGGTCGGGCATCCGCAGCACCATGACCAGACCTACTCACCTCGGGCATTCGCAGCACCATGACCAGGCCTACTCACCTCGGGCATTCGCAGCACCACGAGGTAGTAGGATTTTAACATCTCCTAGTCAGGCACCTGTAGCATCACAACCAGGCCTACTCACCTCGGGCATCCGCAGCACCACGAGGTAGTAGGATTTTAACAACTCCTGGTCGGGCATCCGTAGCACCACAACCAGGCCTACTCACCTCGGGTATCTGCAGAACTGTGAGATAGTGGAGTTTTTTTAGGCATGTACTCGGGGTCCTTTAAGAGGCATCTCGTTTGCTTCTTTGATTACTGAAACTACAAAGCAGTGCCAACAAGAATACAAATACATTTGGACATCTCAAAATCTCACCGAGTGCGATATGGTTAGAGATGATTGGCATGCCATGGTCTCTCCAGCCTCTTGCCCTTGTCATCCTTCAATAGTAGCTACCTTTGGTGAGCTTTCTGGAGATGATGTAGGGTCAGCCTCACTGCGGCTCCAGCTTTCTAGGATCGCCAACAGGCTTGATCCTCTTCCAGACTTTGTCTTGACTTCAAAGCTACGGGCAATCACGCAACTATTGTATGCTTGTTGCATACGCTGCCTGCAGGCTAGTAACCGAGTAGCTACTTTGTCTCGCACTTCTGCTACCAAGTCCAGGTCGATCAACCAATCTTGATCATTGTCCTCTTTATTATAATGTTGCCGCCGGACGGACTCCTCACCTACTTCCACCGGGATCACGACCTCAACTCCGTACACAAGATGAAAAGGACTCTGACCTGTTCTTTCTCTTGGAGTGGTACGATAGCACCGCAAAATATTGGGGAGCTCTTCGACCCAGCTACCTCCAACGTGATCTAGCTTTATCTTAAGGCCCCTGATGATCTCCCGGTTAACGACCTTGGCTTGGCCATTGCCTTGGGGATATGCGACCGAAGTGAAGGCTTATCGAATACCTAGTCCTTCGCACCGTTCTTTGAGTTTGCACCCTGTAAATTGTCGGTCATTGTCCGACACTAATTTGTGGGGGATGTTGTACCTGTAGACGATGTCCTTCCATAGTATCTTTATCACTACGACCTCCATGATGTATGCAAGAGGCTCAGCTTCCACCCATTTGGAATAATAGTCCACTAGAACTAGCAAAAACCTCTTTTGTTAGGGTCTGATTGGAAATGGACCTACAATGTCCATTCCCCACTGATCAAATGGACAAGACACTGTGGATACTCACAGCGGCTCAGTCGATCGGTGAGTTATATGCTGATGTCTCTGGCAAGCCTCACATCGAACTACGAACTTAAGGGCGTCAGCCGACAATATTGCCCAAAAGTACCCTACAAGGATAATCTTCTTAGACAGAGATCTTCCCCCAATGTGGCTTCCGCAAATGCCTTCGTGAACTTCTTGCATAACATAGTTGACTTCCTCTGTCTTGACACACTTGAGGAGTGGCCAGGCGAAGGCTCTCCTGTATAGCTGATCTCCGACTAGTGTAAATATGGAAGCTCGGTGGCAGAATAGTTGGATTTCTTGATCATTGGCTAGCGTACTCTCATTGCATAGGAACTCCACATATGGATATCTCCAATCTATTAAGGTATTGCCTTCAGCTTCTTCTTCAATCTGAGCTATCGTCTCTTTGGTGGTACTGGGCTCGTCCAGCGGCCATGCAGAAATGGAACTAGCCAACTTGGCTAGTTTGTTCGCCTTGACATTGTCCGCTCGGGAAATCTTCTACAGAATAACCTTTGTGAGAGAGGATTTCAGCTACTCATAAATGGCTATATACCTCTACAAGCGCTCACACTTTATTTCAAAGTCACCCTATATTTGATGTGCCACGAGCTGGGAGTTCGAATCCAAGATGACACGAGCAACTCCCATGTGCTTGGCTACTTGTAGACCTGCTAGTATTGCCTTATATTCAGCTTCATTGTTGGTGTCTTGGAAGTGGAGTCGGATAGATAAATGCAAGTATCTCCCCGGCGAGGGGGGGGGGACCATTAGCACCCCGACTCTGCTGTGTTTGCTGTTGGACGACCCATCGACATAGACCCTCCAAGCACCTTCAGCTTCAGGCTCAGGAATAGCTTCTAGCATGAAGTCAGAAAGAGTTTATGCCTTGATGGCAGTATGAGGCTGGTATTCAATTCCGTACTCGCTCAGCTCTACAGTCCATTTGATCAGCCGACCCGAAGCCTCCGGATTGGTAAGGACTCTTCCGAGCGAGTTATTAGTGAGGACTACAACAGGATGTGCCAAGAAGTATGGCCTGAGCCTTTGGGCCATTAATAGCAAAGTGTAGGCCAACTTCTCCATTATAGTGTAGCGTGTCTCTGCATCCTTCAGGAGGTATCTGAAGAAGTAGACCAGATACTACATAGTGTCTTCTTCTCGGATATGTGCAGAGCCCACCGCTTGCTTGGTCATGGACAGGTAGACGAACAATGTCTCCCCTTCCACTGGCTTGTAAAGGACGGGGAGCTCGGCTAGATAGATTTTCAGATCTGCAAACGCTTTCTCAGAATCTTGAAGAATGGCAGGGTCCAGTCGGCAAACTTGGAGATGAATCTGGACAAGGCTGTAATCCTACCGTTCAGCCTCTATACCTCCTTGAAGTTGTGAGGAGAGGGCATATCGAAGATGACCTTCACTTTATCTGAATTAGTCTCGATCCCCTCTATGCCACCATGTACCCTAAGAACCGGCCACTCTTCACTCCGAATAGACATTTGGATGGGTTCAACTTCAGCCTGTTGGCCCTCAGGGTGGTGAAGATCTCTTCCAGGTCGGCTATCATATCTTTCCCCTTGTCTGTTTTGACCAGGATGTCATCTACATAAACCTTAATGTTCCTCTCGATCTAATGCCTGAAGACATTGTCCATCATCCATTGGTAGGTTGCCCCGATGTTGTGCAACCAGAAAGGCATGACGTTATAGCAATATGTGTCATCTGCCATCACAAAGCTGACCTTTTTTTGATCTTCCGGTGCGAGAGGAAATTGGTGATACCCATGGTAGGCGTCCAACATGGAAATAAACTCACAACTAGAGGTGGAATCTACCAATCTATCTATCCGAGGCAGAGGGTAGCAGTCTTTTGGGCAGACTTTATTTAAATCTCGAAAGTCAATAAAACCCGCTATTTACCCCCGGGCTTAAGGACAAGTATTATATTAGCCAACCAAGTTGGGAATTGAACTTCTCTTATGTGTCCAGCCTTCAGCAACTTGGCGACCTCCTCTCTGATAGTCCTGTCCTGCTCGGGCACGAAATGACTTCGTCTCTGCTTCACCGACCGAGCCCCGGGGGTCACATGCAAGAGATGCGTGGCTAAGTCTGGGGGGACTCCTTTGATCTCCTCGGTAGCCCACTCAAACACGTGTTGGGACCGGGTGCATGTTGACATGGATGCGGGTTCGTAATTTTAAAATTAATTATGTGCAGCGGAAGGTTTAGCATAAATAATTTCTCTAAATCATTTAACCACACATCTAAGCATGCAATTTTATCTTGTGTAGACATGATCATATATTTAAATTTTTTGCAGAAACGTAAACTAATTTACATATTACCTCGTGTAACTCGAAGGAAGGGACGAGATCCAACCGTAAGCGTCCCTTGGAAGCTCCGCCTCTATTCGCGTCCACGCCGAGTATTTTCGGGATGACTTCGCAAAGCCACGAGTTTCGTGTTCTCGAGAACTACTAGATTCTTCGAGAACGCGACGAGAAAAACCAAGAGAGAAGTCGGAAGACTAACCACAAAAGGATGGCCGGCTGGTGCTCCTTCTTGGGGCTGGTTGGCGCACGACAAGAAGGGGAGAAGAGAAGGAGAGAAAGAGAGGGAGAGAGTCTATGCCTTCATCTCTACCAAGCCTTGCCTTGGGTCCTTTATATAGTGACCTCTCAATCATCAAGCCTCTCAAATATGGAATAACTTATTCCATCATGCCAAGTTTGATTTTATATCATGGTTAAAATAATATTTTAATTCATGATAAAAATCTTCTCTCCTATGGAATAAATTTCCTTATCATGGTAAATCAATCCATGATTGATTTTATAAAATAAACCAATCCATGGTTTATTTTAATTTCCATGAAAAATAAACCAAACCTTGGTTTACTATATAAAAATTTATATCATCCATAATTTTATAAAACAAACCACACTTGGTTTATTTTATAAATTGAACCAAAAATTTGGTTCTCTCCCTTTGTTGTGGCCGGCCAAGCAAAGAGGATGGAGGCCCTCTTTGGCCGGCCCATCCAAGCCACGCCCCAATGAATTAAACTTATTTAATTCATCTATTAAGTCTTCAAAAGACTTAGCCATTTTACGCTTCCGATGCGTCTCTGAAAAATTCAGATTCGACTTATCGTTTGGCTCAACCA
Organism: Boesenbergia rotunda; assembly: GCA_024364735.1. Classification (NCBI taxonomy): domain Eukaryota; kingdom Viridiplantae; phylum Streptophyta; class Magnoliopsida; order Zingiberales; family Zingiberaceae; genus Boesenbergia; species Boesenbergia rotunda. Next base: position 79,461 of record JAGFNQ010002636.1, on the reverse strand, counting down.
AACCTAATCTCTCTTGATTGGAAAATCCAATTTTCAACTTTTTTAAATCCCTCGGATTACTCGTAGTGCGTGTGACTAAATAGGCTTTCGATTTATGTTGGCCGTCTATAATTAATCAATTATAGAACGATCATGAGTGTCACCTAGTAGTATATCATGATCCCCAATTAATCGAAAGATCAACGGTTGACCTCAGAAACAATTCTGAAACCCTTCAGCAACTATAATGAATCGTGCCTCATTCCCTTCACCATCTTATGCCCACTTGGTTCAGGACATGGTCTATGTGCGTCAGTCCCCACTAGGCTGACTACGTCACACCTAGCCCAAGTAACGTTTTCTCATCCTACGGATTCTAATTACTCTCATGTATTTAAGAGATTCATACTCT
>JAGFNQ010002636.1:0-77522 GCA_024364735.1 Boesenbergia rotunda | reverse complement strand
TGTTTCAACCTCCACTAAGTCTATATATAGGAGAACTCTTGTATGGCCAAGGATGTTAAGTTTGAATGAAATCAGAGTTTTCTCTATTGTGAGAGCTTCCTTTGGTTCTTAGGCAAAGAACTAATCGTGATCTTATTAAGGCAACTTGTGGCGATCGAAACCCCCATGACTTATCACTCACCCTCTCATCTTTCTTGAGTGTGGCGTCAATATCCTTCCCTACATCTGAATTTCAAGGCGATCCATTCCAAGGTGCTTATCACTAAGCCATATGACTTGCTCTTGGTCAAACCTTCTTCACGGTAGCTTTGGCCTTCACATCTTCAATTAGCACATTAAGTGCTTCTTTCATCTTCTTAGCCTTAGCCCTTGTAATTGGGCCTCCTTTGATGCACAATGGATCATCAACATCTTCAAGAATGGGTTGAGCATGATCCGTATCGTTAGCTTGTTGGGCAACTTGTTCAATTCCTTTATCTCCATCAAGAATCGCCGGTGGTTATCCCCGATATGCCCTCTCCTCACAACTTCAAGGAGGTATAGAGGCTGAACGGTAGGATTACAGCCTTGTCCAGATTCATCTCCAAGTTTGCCGACTGGACCCTGCCATTCTTCAAGATTCTGAGAAAGCGTTTGCAGATCTGAAAATCTATCTAGCCGAGCTCCCCGTCCTTTACAAGCCAGTGGAAGGGGAGACATTGTTCGTCTACCTGTCCATGACCAAGCAAGCGGTGGGCTCTGTGCTTATTCGAGAAGAAGACACTGTGCAGTATTCGGTCTATTTCTTCGATCACCTCCTGAAGGATGTAGAGACACACTATACTACAATGGAGAAGTTGGCCTACGCTTTGGTATGAATGGTCCGGAGGCTCAGACCATATTTCCTGGAACACCCTATCATGGTTCTCACTAATAGCCCGCTGGGACGACTTCTCACTAATCCGGAAGCTTCGGGTTGGCTGATTAAATGAACAGCAGTGCTGAGCGAGTATGGGATCGAGTACCAGCCTCGTACTGCCATCAAGGAACAATCCTTTTCGGATTTCATGCTCGAAGTCGTTCCAAGGCCTGAAGCCGAAGGAGTCTGGAAGATTTATGTGGATGGGTCCTCCAATAGCAAGCACAACGAAGACGAAGTACTAATGGTTTCCCCCAGGGGAGATACGTTGTATTTATCTATCTGACTCCACTTCCAGGCCACTAATAACGAAGCTGAGTACGTGGAGATACAGGCAGGTCTACAACCAGCCAAGCATATGGGAGCTGCTCGGGTCATTGTGCATTCAGACTCTCAGCTTGTAGCACAGTAAATAAAGGGCGACTTTGAAATAAAGTGCGAGCACTTACAGAGGTATGTAGCCATTTATGTATAGCTGAAATCCTCTTTCACAGAGGTTACTCAGCAGAAGATTTCCCGAGCGGACATTGTCAAGGAGTACCAAGTTAGCTAGCTCTATCTCTACATGGCAGCTGGATGAGACTAGAACCATCGAAGAGACTGTAGCTTAGATTGAAGAAGAAGCTGAAGGCAATACCTTCACTTATTGGGGAGATCCATACGTGGAGTTCCTACGCAATGGGAATGTGCCGACCGAGGGTCAAGGAATCCGATTATTTCACCGCCGAGCTGTAGGATCAGTGCCGGTCGATACGGGGGGTGAATATCGACTCGAGCGTTTGCCAGAATTTTGTCGAAAAACTTCGTCTTTCTATCAGGGTTAGTACGCAACGGAAAATAGAATAAAAGAAAGGCAACAAAACACGCGAGATTTACTTGGTTCCTAACCCCCCAGGGCAGTACATCCAAGGCCTAAGCACTCAATGTGAGTCCACTAGTGGTCTCCTTTCCGGACTTTCCGGAGGCGGAGAAATCCGTCTTACAGTTTTGATTACAAACAAAGAATAAATAATTTTAACTCGTAAATGAAAAGCAAACTTTACAGTGAAGATTCGGCCAATCCGGAAGTCCGAAGTGTCGCACACTTCTTCCTGGAGCCTCCTTGGTCGTAGAGCTTCGCCTTGAGCACTTTTGCTTCGCACGGAACGCTTTAGCGGATGTGAAAGTTAATGTTCTGTGGTAAAGGGTCGAACCCCCTTTATATAGTAGCTTCTCGGGCGCCTGAGGGCTCTTAGGCGACTGCCACTTCGCGGTCAAACTTCATCCAACCGCCAAAATCGCAGCGCTGATAACTCAGGCCTTCCCAGGCACCTGGGAAGCCTCAGGTGCCTGGGAAGGTCCCCGGTGCCAGGGAAAGGTATCTTGGGCGCCTTATTTAGGTCAGGCGCCCAGGAAGGCCTCTTCCCAGGTCCTTTCTCCTGCGTTTGCTTTCCTATCTTGCCTCCAACTCTAGGTACCTGCAAGACAACAAACACAAGACCAAAACACACATAATCTTATGCCTTAATGATTGATTCACCCGAAACCCTAGGTCGAACCGACGCCTAATGTTCCCTTTCTCGGGGAACACTTTCTCACGTACTCCATACTTGGAGAAGTTATCTTTGCCAACTGGATCCTTCTGTAGGACTTTCGCTCAGCCTCTGAGAACCTAAATCTCTAGACGTCCGAGCTTGACCCGTCTCTACTTCTGTTCGCTATCCCCGCTCGACTAAAGCTTTTGCCAATCGGGACCTCTGGCTGGACTTTTGCTCGGCCTCCGAGAACTCAAATCTCGAGACGTTCGACCTCGACCGGTCTCTACTTCTGTCCGCAAGCCTCGCTCGGCAAAGACTCCGTTGCCCGATCCCCGTCCAGGACTTAGTGCTCGGTCCCCGAACCAAGACTTCGTGCCCAGCTTTACTCACCAGGACTTAGTCCACCTAACTTCACTCACTAGGACCCAGCTTCACTCACCAGGATTTGGTTTACCTCGCTTCACTCACTAGGACCCAACTTCACTCACCAGGGTTTCATTCACCAAAATCACTTCTTTGCTGGTCATCATGATCCTGACTAGACTTCCTCCAATCTTCATGTAGATATAATCCCAAACCTCAAGTCCGGTTTGGTTTATTCCAGTGGTCAAACTTTCCAACCCTGGGTTCTATTCACTCTGCCAAAACTTCATATCCTGTTTGGCTAACCCTTTCGTCAAACTGATGAAACCTGGGTTTACCCTACCAAACATAAGGTCCTGTTTGGTTTAACCCTTGATCACTTTGACCACCCTTAATATATTGTCTAACATATATTGTTACTAACATTAGTATATTATCAAACATCGAAACCCTAACGGATGACTGTTCATTACTGATGCATTTTGCACCAACAATCTCCTCCTTTTTGATGTTTGACAATAATCATAAGTTAGGTTCGGTCTAAGGGTTCTAGGTTTAACACTTTGGAGAAATCGAAAAAAATCTAACTTATGCTCTCTCCCCCTTTGTCACACATCAAAAGGAAATAAACAAACGAGAAAGATTTGCATCAACCATAAGAAATAATTAACTTAAGTCTTTCTTCCCCTTTTTAAGATAGTCTCTCGCCTCCTTTTGAAAATATTTAAGATATATATACACATATTTTGAAAAATGATTTTCAAAACTCTCCCCCTTTAAAAAAATTAAGTACTTGTTCTAGAAAAAATATTCTAAATTGCACTAAGTACTTTTTTTAAAATATTTTTGTTTAAAAAACTTGAACTTCCCTAAGTCTGACACAAATCCTAGGAATCTTGTTAATCACAAGAAAATTCCTATGTGGCTTAGGGATTTTCCATATTTGAATATTTTCAAGGAGTTTGGTTTTGAAAAATAGTAATTTTCTTAATTTGGTTTCTTTTTCAGTCTGACACAATCATAGGATTAATTACAAGGAAAATTTTCCTAAGTGTCTTGGAAATTTTTCAAACTTAAGATAAAGATTCAAGGATTTTCAAAAGTATTTAAAAAACAAAAGATTTTCAAGATGAGTTTTGAAAGGAGAATATTATGTTTTCAAATGATTTTGTAAAGATAGTGTATGAAAATATAATATTATGTTTTCAAATGATCGTAAAGAAATCTTCGTGTCTTTAGAGTTTATCTAAGAACAATTTAAAGCAATTTTTGTAGAGTATTTTTGAAAGAATATGATAGTTTTCAAGGAAATAATTTTTGAAAGATATTTTGAAATATGTTAAAAAAATATTTTTCGAAACGCATTTTGAAAGAACTGAAAATAATTTTTAACACACAAAGCATTTTGAAGGATATGACTTTTCGAAAAGAATAAATTTTGAGAAATGGTTTTAAAAAAATCCAAAAAATATAAAAACTACCCTTGTTAACTATAAGGACATCTACCTAAGTGTCGTAAGGGACTTTAGTATTGACCTAAAAGGTTTGTGTCTAAGTGTAGGTCAATCAATTTTCGGAAAAATATATAATTTTTTTGAAATGTGTATTTATAAGTAAGCACTCAATCAAGCATGAAATTCATAAAAACATTATAAACATTATTTTTAAAATAGATTTAAAGAAAATATCTTAAAGATTTTGGAAGCATTTTCAAAAGCATTTGTCGATTAATTAGTCCTTAACATCTCACCCATTCTATGTGTCGCAATACAAGCAAGCACGGATGCTTTATAGGTGTTTGTGAATGTTTGAATTATTTTTCTCAATTTTATTTATAGACTGCTTGACCTTGAGTTAGATTCGAGTTTAATCAACTAGTAGCTTAAAAGTATTTTTCAATAATTGGCTTCCAGGTCTTGGCGAGGCACAGAGGCCTTCTTTTTCCGTAGCCTTATTGGATCATCAACCCTTACCTTAGACAAAGCATTTTAAAGAAATAATACTCTTACTTTACTTTTTGAAACACATACCAGGTGAGTAGGCCTGGTCGTGATGCTGCGGACGCCTCATCAGGAGCTGCTTAAACCCTACTAGCTCGTGGTGCTGCGGATCCTCGAGGTGAGTAGGCTTGATCGTGGTGCTATGGATGCTCGACCAGGAGCTGCTTAAACCTTAATACCTCGCGGCGCAGCGGATACCCGAGGTGAGTAAGCCTGGTCGTGGTGCTCCGGATGCCCAACTAGGAGCTGCTTAAACCCTACTACCTTGTGATGCTGCGGATGCCCGAGGTGAGTAGGCCGGGTCGTGGTGCTGCGGATGCCCGATCAGGAGCTGCTTAAAACCTACTACCTCGTGGTGCTACGGATGCCCGACCAGGAGCTGCTTAAACACTATTACCTTGCGGTGCTGCGAATGCCCGATGTAAGTAGGACTGGCCGTGGTGCAACGGATGCCCGACCAAGAGTTGCTTAAACCCTACTACCTCGCGGCGCTTCGGAGAGCCTATATCACAAAAGGTACAATTATTAAGCCGCGCAAAGGATACTGCTCTATTGTCCAGGCTCTCCTTCATGGTCCCGGTCTCTCCTATGGTCGCGGAGGTAGAAGTCGTCTCCTCGTTGCAACAGCTGTTGGATAGCTTGACGGGTTTCCTAATCGAATGCCAGGTCGTTCATGGGAAACCTCTTCATGTCCACGGATTAAAAAATTTAATATGAATGGAGACCTATCTCCCAAATGACTGTCTCGTCATCATACCAATTGATTCGAGTTACAACTTGGTCAAACTTGATGTTCAAGCCTTATATCTCGCCTAACTAATTAGTCGCGAAAAAGATGACGAGTAGATCGTCGATTTTTATGTTTATCATCGGGGTCCATGACAATTAATTATCGTACAATTAATTAACAAATAATTAATCAAATATGATAATTAAACAACCACATAAAATGATAAGATCAATGAACAAGGAACCAAAGAGAAGTTATACCTCTGGTTACCTTGCAATCTTCTACTGTATGGCCCTCCCCTCTTGGATGTCGTGTGGGCGACGATCTACCAAGAACTAGAGTCACCAAGCCCACCGTGTCTTCCATTCCTTCAAATCCACTGAAACCAGAGCACCACCTTCTTCTTCCACCTTGCTCCGTCGGCGACAAGATGACTCCAAGAATGTCCAGCAGCAAGGGAACAAAGAAGAACAGGTGATGGAAGATGAAGAAGAGGTTGAAGAAGAGAAAGAAAACTCTCCTTCACACAACCACCCTAGCTGCCGACCACCACCATCTTCCTCCTCACCGCCGGCGCCAAGCACTGCCTCCCTCCCGCCTTTGCCGCCAACCTTCACTTCCTTTCACCCTCAAGCTTGCATCGGTCAAGAGAAGAGAAGAGAGAACTTCTCTTCTTCCTTGCGCCACCAATCAAGAAGAGAGAAGGGAGATGAAGAGATGTTGCCGCTGGTTGCCCTAGGGGAGAGAAGGAGAGGGAGAGAAGCCCTAGGTTGGATGTAGAATTGGATGCCTTGGTTTTATGACACCATGGGGTATTTATACGGCTACAATAGGGACCATGAGGTGGAGTTGGGCCTTGGCCACCTAATGGATCAAGGCCCGATCCATTAATGAAGAACCATTCCAATAAAGGTTATTTATTTAACTACCTCACCAACCCCCATATTTACATATGGGCTCCACCTATTATAAGTACAATTTCTCCCCATGTTTAAGATATCGAATGCCCGTTAATTAATTTAAATTACTAACAATTTTAATTAATCAACATCTAACTTCTTGATTAGTACCACTCATCCTTATCATCATATTGGACTGCAGGATTTAACATGATGAACCTTATGAGCTCATCAAGGGGGCATCATCATCCCGACTCACCAGGACACGGTTTTCGTCTATAATTAACGGCACACCATATAAATAATATTATTTCCCAATTTACCGGGTCTATCGATTTAACAGAATAAATCTTGCCCATTGATAAATCAAAGATATACATAGCAAGTACATGTGCCCGTTATTATATCGGGATTTAGAGCATGTACTCCATAATAAACTGAGGTCTAATCCATTTATAAAGTCAGTATAAATTGGGTCACCTCTATGTCGGTCTTGCTCAATGCACACAAAGTACACTAGTGTAATTCTATAATCAAGATAAACCAACACCAAATTACATTACAACCATCCCGATGGTTTGTCGAATTCCATCTCGGTTGTGAGACTCTACTTATACTTTACAAGGCACTGATAACACGATCTTTTATGCAACACCACACACCATGTTATTTACAGTGTAAAGTATTAGGCATTATGCATACACTAAAATTAATATGCAACAGTTATCTTGTGATTCTCTTTCAAAATGTAGATATCTTATACAAAAGGCAAGACTTTTAGTATACATCCTAACAATCTCCTACTTATACTAAAAGACTCTGCTGTCCTCATAACGCAATACATCTGACTCCCATATCCTCCAAATGCCTATCAAAAGCTCTCGCTGGAAGGGCCTTAGTGAAAGGATCCGCCAGGTTTTCCTCCGATGCAATCTTAGCGATAGCAACTTCTCCTCGCTTTGCAACTGCACCACTGTTATCACAATAAATTGTGATAGATCAGAGCAAACCAGGAATCACATCCAAGTCCATCATGAAGTTCCTAAGCCATACAGCTTCCTTGGCTGCCTCAGAGGCTGGCACATACTCAGCTTCCATGGTGGAGTCCGCCACGCATTTTTACTTGACACTCCTCCATACTATGGCTCCACCTCCTAATGTAAACACAAACCCCGAGGTAGACTTACTTTTGTCCCTATTTGATTGGAAGTCTGAATCCGTATAACCCACAGGAAGTAATTGGTCTGCCCAGTAAACCAACATATAATCCCTAGTCCTTCTCAGGTACTTCAGTATATGCTTTACCGCAGTCCAATGTAACTGTCCAGGGTTACTCTGATATCTGCTATCCATGCCCACGACAAAGAAGATATCCGGTCTCGTGCACAGCATAGCATACATGAGGCTTCCTATAGCCGATGCATAAGGAACCGCCTCCATCTCCTCTATATCCTTTGATGTTTTAGAACACATCTCCTTCGATAGTGGAACTCCATGCCTGAAAGGTAGAAAACCTTTCTTAAAATTTTCCATGCTAAAACAAGCCAATGAAGCTTGAGATAAGAACAACATCCTTTTCTGGCGATCCCTTATAACCTTGATGCCAAGGATGTGTCCCGCTTCTCCCAAGTCCTTCATATCAAACTGTTTGGACAACTATACCCTTATGTCTGATAATATTTTGACATTGTTGCCAATGAGCAAAATATCATCTATGTATAGTACAAGAAATACCACTACGTTTTCGTCACATCTCTTATATACACATGACTCATCCAGACTTTGAATATTTGCCTCATCAAAGTGGATGTTCCAAGAACTTGAAGCTTGCTTCAATCAATAAATGGACCGATTAAGCTTGAGCACAAGATGCTCCTTGCCCTTCGCAAGGAATCCCTCTGGTTGCTTCATATTGATGGTCTCCTCAAGACTTCCATTAAGGAAAGCTATCTTGACGTCCATCTGCTATACCTCATAATTCATATGAGCGGTAATAGATAAGAGAATCCGGGAAGACTTAAGCATGGCTTCCGGCAAAAAGGTCTCCTCTTAATCGATACCCTCTTTATGAGTATATCCTTTCGCAACAAGCCTAGCTTTGAAGGTCTTGACCTTCTCATCTGATCCTCTCTTTCTCTTGTAGATCCACTTGCATCCAATGGCTTTTACATCATTGGGTGGTTCTACTAGCTCCCATACATGATTCGAATACATAAATTCTATCTCAGAATTTTTGCCCTTTGCCAAGATACTGCATCTTTATCTTGGAGTGTCTCATCATAGGTCCAGGGATCAGACTCATGTTCTCCAGGGACCATGTCCGAACACTCTCCCAAGAACATGAATCTCTCAGGTTGTCTAAGAACCCTCCCACTGCGACGAGGTACCACCTGTGTATCTTCTGTGACACGCGGTGCAGTGACTTGTGGTATATCCTCTTGTACCGTAGGTACTAAGGTCGGAACGTACCCTCTTAATTCCTCAAGAATAATTTGTAGGATTGGTACCGTCGATAGAGGGGGGGGTGAATATCGACTCGAACAATCTTTCGGAAATTCGTCGTAAACATTGACGGTCATTCATTCGTTCTATTCAGAGAGTTAGTAGTAACGGAAATAATAAAGAACGAAAGTAAATGACATTTGTACACGCGGGATTTAATTGGTTCCCAACCCCCCAGGGTTAGTACATCCAAGGCCTAATCACGGGTACATCCAAGGTCTCCTTTCTAGACTTTCCGAAGGCGGAGAAACCCGTCTTACAGTTCAGAGTTACAAGCAAAACGATAGTAAATACTTTAACTTGAAAATGAAAAGCAAACCAAACAAACGTCGAAGACACGGCCAATCTGGAAGTTCGAAGTGCAGCGCACTTCCTCCTGGAGCCTCCTTAGTCGCAGAGCTTCATCTCTAGCGCTTCTTCTTCGCTCAGAATACTTAGAATGTTGTAGCAGATGTTGTTCTGAGTTGAGGAGTCAAAGCCCCTTTTATAGCATCCTCTCCGGTGCCCTAGAGCCTCTGAGGCGCACTATATGCAGTCAAAAATTTCTCCGAACTCGCGAACTTCGCGATACTGATATGAAAGCTGTCCAGGGCGCCCAAGACCTTCCAGGGGGCCTGGAACCATCCAGGCGCTTGGAAGCATGGGGGCGCCCTTGAATTAGTTTTCCATCCATCTTGTGTTTGGTTGCCTGCTTTGCCTCCAACTCTAGGTACCTGCAAGATACACAAACACAAGACAAAAATGCAAATAATCTTAGCCTTAAAGATTGGTTCTGACTTTGGATTTCTCACGAAACCCAAGGTCGAACCGACGCCTAGTGTTCCCTTCCCAGGGAACGCGCCCTTGCCTACTCCTCTCTGGAGATGTTGCCAACCGGCTCCTCCGGTTGGATTTTTGCCTTATCTTCCGAATCAGGACTTCGGTGCCCAGCCCACGAATAGGACTTATTGCCCAACCCTCAGTTAGGTCTTTGTGCCAAGTCCACGACCAGGACATGTTGCTCAACTCAACGAACCAGGACTTCGTGCCCAACCCTCAGTCAGGTCATAGGTGCCCAGCCCTCGACCAGGAATAATTGCCCAATTCCACGAACCAGGACTTCATGCACAACCCTCGGTCAGGTCTTAGGTGTCCAGCCCTCGGCTAGGATTTAGTGCCCAAGTCCTCGAACCATGACTTATTGCCTAGGTTAACAAGGACTTTTCTTTACCTTGATAAGGATTTCTTTTGCTAGTCATATTAATCCTGACTAGACTTCTCTTCTGCCAAACATCAAGTCATGTTTGGCTCACTCCTTGGTCTGACTGACCAACCCTGGGTTTTCAGCTAAACATCAGATCCAGTTTAGCTAACCCTTGTTCTAACTGATCAAACCTCAGTATATTATCCAAATTTAATTTAGGTTTGATCATGCTGCAAAACATCAGGTCATGTTTGGCTAACCCTAGGTTACCTTAACCAACCCTGGGTTTTATCTACTCTGCCAAACATCAGGTTTTGTTTGGCTAACTCTTTGCCAACCTTATCAACCTGGGTTTACCCTACCAAACATAAGGTCCTGTTTGGTTTTATCCTTGATCACTTTGACTGACCCTTACCATGTCTAACATATATTACGAACTTAAGTATATTGTTAAACATCGAAACATTAGAGGAAGACATCACTGATGCATCTTGCACCAACAATCCTTTGGAAGGAATCGAAAAAAAATTTCTAACTTAAACTCCTCTCTCCCCTTTTGTCACACATAAAAAAAACACAAAACAACTTGGACCAACAATGAGATATAACTTAAGTTTTTTCCCTTCGTAAGATCATTTCTCTCCTCTTTTGAAAATACTTAGGATAATTCTTTGAAAGCATATATAATTTTTGAAAAAAAAATTCAGAACTCTTCCCCTTTTTTTAAAAAAAACTAAGTAATTGTTTTGTAAAGTATTATATAAAAAAACTAAGTACTTAAATTGCACCAACAATATGGAAAAAAAAATTTGAACTTCCCTAAGTCTGACAACAATCTTAGGAATCTTGTTAACAACAAGAAAATTCCTATGTGTCTTAGGGTTTTCCATAAATGAATATTTTTAAAGTTATTTTGTTTTGAAAACATAATAATTTTCTTGACTTGGTTTCTTTTCGAGTCTGACACAATCCTAGGAACCTTGTTGACTATAAGGAAATTTTCCTAAGTGTCCTGGAAATTCTGATTTCTTAACGTTTTCTTTTGTTTTTAAACGTTCAAATTTATTTAATACTTCTGCCTTATTTGAATTTTTGTAAGCCTTGATAATTTATCCTTAATTTTGTTGAATTCTTCATCATCTTCAGAATCATATTTTTCATCATCATTTTCAGAGTTATTAATTAAAATTTCATTATCTACAACATAGGTTGAACGGTTTTCAATATTACTAATTATTAATTAATGTTTCATAATTAACTTCAAGATTATCCAAGAAATTATTAATTAAATCATCATTATTATCTGAAGAGGTTTTTAAATTATCAGGATTATATTCAGATTTATTAGAAAGAACATTAATAATATTATCTTTAGAATTATTAATATCATCAATACTAATTTTATTCTCATAATTATCATGATTATCTGAAAAATTACTACTAATTAAGGCATTATTATCATCCTTAATATTATTATTAATTTCAAAAATATTGAAATTAATATTAAAGATTAAAGAATTTATATTTGATATTTTGTCATTTTCAAAGTTTGATAATTTGTCATATAATACATTAACCTAATTATATAAAAGATCTAATTTGTCAGAAAAATTATCTAAATTATCATACTTTTCAGCATGCTTGTGTGCAGGAATTTGAAAATTATTGCAAAAAGTAACTTTTCGTACCTTGGTCGGGCACTTGTTCTTGTAGTGTTCGTGCTTTTGACATCTGAAGCACCGGATATGGCTCTTGTCCCTCCGGACTCCTGGCGCTGGTACCTCCTTTGCCGCCAGTGGTGACGATCGAGTCTTACGAGTAGGACACTGGTTTTTATAATGTCCTCTCCCCCTACACTTAAAACATATTATATGAAATTTAAATACTGACATAATTTAAAAATACTTGATTCACCCCTGGCTCCCCCTCAATTCTGACGTCTTTGCTCCGTCGGCTGTTAGTCTGGTGAAGAGATACCAGGCTCTGATATCACTTGTAGGACCGGTGCCGTCGACAGAAAGGGGGTGAATATCGACTCGAACAATCTTTCGGAAATTCGTCGGAAACTTTGACGGTTGTTCATTCGTTCTAATCAGAGAGTTAGTAGCAGCGGAAATAATAAAGAACGAAAGTAAATGACACTCGTACACGTGGGATTTACTTGTTCCCAACCCCCCAGGGTTACTACATCCAATCACGGGTAGCACCTGTCCACTAGTGGTCTCCTTTTCGGATTTTCCGGAGGCGGAGAAACCCGTCTTACAGTTCAGAGTTACAAGCAAAACAATAACTTTAACGTGAAAATGAAAAGCAAACCAAACAAACGTCGAAGACACAACCAATCTGGAAGTCGGAAGTGCAGCGCACTTCCTCCTGGAGCCTCCATGGTAGCAGAGATTCGTCTCTAGTGCTTCTTTTTCCCTCAGAATGTTTAGAATGTTGTAGTAGATTTTGTTCTGAGTTGAGGGATCGAAGCCCCTTTTATAACATCTTCTCGGGCACCCTAGAGCCTCTGAAGCGCCCTATAGGCGGTCACAAATGGGGGCGCCCTGGAAGCAGTTTTCCATCCATCTTGTGTTTGCTTGCCTACTTTGCCTCCAACTCTAGGTACCTACAAGATACGCAAACACAAGACAAACATGCAAATAATCTTAGCCTTAAAGATTGGTTCTGACTTTGGATTTCTAACGAAACCCTAGGTCGAACCAACGCCTAGTGTTCCCTTCCCGGTGAACGCGCCCTTGCCTACTCCTCTTAGGAGAAGTTGCCAGTCGGCTCCTCCGGTTGAAATTTTACCCTATCTTCCGGATCATGATTTCGGTGCCCAGTCCACGACCAGGACTTATTGCCCAACTCTCGGTCAGGTCTTCGTGCCCAGTCCACAACCAAGACTTATTGCCCAATTACAAGAACCAGGACTTCATGCCCAACCCTTGGTCAGGTCTTAGGTGCCCATCTCACGACCAGGACTTATTGCCCAATTCTACAAACCAGGACTTCGTTACCAACCCTCGGTGACTTAGTACCCAATTCCTCGAACCAGGAGTTATTGCCTATGATGTGGACCAAGGAGGGGATACAAGCTTACAAGACAAAGCCATAGAGGAAGAGGCATTGAAAGGAATTGGAGGACCCATGACAAGATCCAAGACTAAGAGAATGAAGCAAGCTTTGGAAGGCTTAATAATGGAGCTCAAGGAGAAGAAGGATCAATGCACAATGGAGGCAACAACTAAATGGATCACATTCCTTCAAATTGAAAGTGAAATTGAGCCCACATGAAGACAAAACTTGAAGGCCCAAAACCACATGGTCCAAGATGCATTCAAGGGCTACAAGTGTCCAATTTTCGTGGGTATTTTTGGGGGGAATTTTCTAAAGTTATTTTTTGATGTCTTTTGGTGGGTTTTTAATGCTTTGGGAGTTCCTAAGCTAGTATTAGGGAATTGTGGGAAATAAATATCATGCATGCATGCATGCATGATAATGGTGCATAATTAGTGCTTAGTGGGAATTGTGGTAGAGGTTAATGTTTCAACCTCCACTAAGTCTATATATAGGAGAACTCTTGTATGGCCAAGGGGTTAAGTTTGAATGAAATCAGAGTTTTCTCTATTGTGAGAGCTTCCTTTGGTTCTTAGGTAAAGAACTAATCGTGATCTTATCAAGGCAACTTGTGGCGATCGAAACCCCCATGACTTATCACTCACCCTCTCATCTTTCTTGAGTGTGGCGTCAATATCCTTCCCTACATCTGAATTTCAAGGCGATCCATTCCAAGGTGCTTATCATTTGGTATCAGAGCCAAGTTCCTTGATTTTCAGGTTTACGTTTTGTTCTTCTTCATTTGTGTTCTTGTTCATCTTTGTTAATCTCTCATCCATAGTATTCCATTGGTGTTTTCATTCTCCAACTCTATTTATCGCTTCTCTATTTGGGTCCTAAACTCAAAAAAAACAAAAAAAGAGTTGAAAAAAAAAGGTGTTACTTGAGTCATTGTGTTTTTTTGACTGAAGAAAAAAAAAAGGACAAAAAGGAAATTCGAAAAAAAAAACAAAAAAAAAAGAAGGAAGATCGGCGAATTGAAAGGACCCAATATTTCTCTCATTGCTCTTGATCGTTGCTGAATTTCTTGTTCTAACCGTTTATTTCTCTTGTTCTACTCATATTCTCTTGTTGGTTTCTTGCTCACTTGAGTGTCTACTTGTTGTCTTGAGAAAATCGTTGATAAGGTTCTTTTCTTAAGGGCTTATAAAGGAAGCTGAGTGGATAAATTTGAGTGCAACCACGTGAGGCGAGTGGTGAGGTCTTTCTAACATTTCTTGTGTAATTTTCCTTGTCATCTTTTTTTGTTGCAAGCATGAGTGGGGAAAACTCCCCTAGGCAAGATCCTAATAGGCTTCAAATGGAGGCGCTTACTCAACACTTTGAGAGAATGCTTCAAAGACAACTTGAAGGCTTACATGAAAGGATGGACCGACTTGAAGGAGGAAGAGTTTCCAACCATGGGGGAAATTCTAATCATGAAGAATCTCATCCGGGAAGTGACCTATTCTATAGTTCTCCAAGAGAAAGAAGGAGGCGTGAAGGGGGACGAAGACACGAAAGAGGAGGTAGAAACCATCAACATGAAGACGATCTAAGAGGGGTGATAGTCAAGGTACCTTCCTTCCAAGGGAGGAATGACCCCGACACATATCTTGAGTGGGAAATGAAAATAGAGCAAATCTTCTCATGCCACAATTACCCTGATGCAAAGAAAGTGAAGGTGGCTGCCCTTGAGTTCACCGATTATGCTTTAATTTGGTGGGATCAAATGCAAAAGGAGAGAAGAAGGTATGGAGAGCACCCTATCAACACTTGGGGTGAAATGAAGACTTTGATGAGAAGGAGATTTGTGCCTTCCCACTACCATAGGGAGTTGCACAACAAATTGCAAAGACTCATCCAAGGGAGTAGGAGTGTGGATGAGTATTACAAGGAGATGGAGGTGGCTTTGATTAGGGCCAATATTGAGGAGGAAAGAGAAGCAACTATGGCTCGATTTCTCCATGGCCTAAACCGAGATATTGGAGACATTGTAGAGCTACAACATTATGTGGAGCTTGAAGACTTAGTTCATCAAGCAATGAAAGTGGAGCAACAATTAAAGAGAAAGGGCGTTATGAAAAGACCATCTTCTTCAAACTACTCTTCAAATTGGAAGGACAAGCCAAAGAAGGAGGGTTCCTCTTCTAATTCAAAGGAGGTAACAAGCGCTAAGAAGCCTTTTCCTACTACTACTTCTTCTCCTTCTAAGAGCAGGGATATCAAGTGCTTCAAGTGTTTGGGAAAAGGACATATCGCATCCGAATGCCCGAATAAGAAGACTATGGTGGTTAGGGATAATGGGAGCATCTCTAGTGAAGAAACTTCTTCTCATTCTTCTTCTTCAAGCGATGAGGCACATGATGGAGCAGCCTATGCGCAAGATGGCGATCTCTTGGTGGTTAGAAGGTTATTAGGAAGTCAAGCCAAGGAGCATGAGGAGGACCAAAGAGAGAATATTTTTCATACTCGTTGCCTTATTCAAGGTAAAACATGCTCTATGATCATTGATGGTGGAAGTTGCACCAATGTGGCAAGCACTAGGTTGGTTACCAAACTCAACCTCAAACTACACCGCATGCAAAACCATATAAACTCCAATGGCTAAGTAATAGTGGTGAATTGGTGGTGAATCAACAAGTGATGATTAATTTCTCCATTGGAAAACATGAAGATCAAGTTCTATGTGATATTGTGCCTATGGAGGCAAGCCACATTCTTCTTGGAAGACCTTGGCAGTTTGATAGGCGAGCTCACCATGATGGATTCTCCAACAAGTTCTCATTTCTTCACAATTCCCACAAAGTCACACTTGTACCATTATCACCTAGGGAGGTTTGTGCGGATCAAAAAAAAATGCGAGAGAAAAGAGAAAAGGAAGAGCGAGAGCTTAAGAAAAAGAAAGGAGAGAATGAGGAAAAGAAAAGAGAGAATGAGGAAAAGAAAGAGAGAATGAGGAAAGAAAAGAAAAGAGAGAATGAGGAAAAGAAAAGAGAGAACGAGGAAAAGAAAGAGAGAAGAATAGAAAATTTGTTTGCAAGAGGAAGTGAGGACTTTGAGGATGTGTTTCCCCAGGAAGTACCTCACGGTTTGCCACCAATGAGGGGAATAGAACACCAAATGGACCTTATTCCTGGTGCTTCTCTTCCCAATAGGCCTGCCTATAGGAGCAACCCTCAAGAAACAAAGGAGATACAGAATCAAGTGGAGGAGTTATTACAAAAAGAATGGGTGAGAGAGAGCTTAAGTCCTTGTGCTGTACCAGTAATTTTGGTACCTAAAAAGGATGGATCATGGAGGATGTGCACGGACTGTAGAGCTATCAACAACATCACAATTCGGTGATGAAGATCTAAATTCGAGGACGAATTCACCTAAAGAAGGAGGGAATGATGTGGACCAAGGAGGGGATACAAGCTTACAAGACAAAGCCATAGAGGAAGAGGCATTGAAAGGAATTGGAGGACCCATGACAAGATCCAAGACTAAGAGAATGAAGCAAGCTTTGGAAGGCTTAATAATGGAGCTCAAGGAGAAGAAGGATCAATGCACAATGGAGGCAACAACTAAATGGATCACATTCCTTCAAATTGAAAGTGAAATTGAGCCCACATGAATACAAAACTTGAAGGCCCAAAACCACATGGTCCAAGATGCATTCAAGGGCTACAAGTGTCCAATTTTCGTGGGTATTTTTGGGGGGAATTTTCTAAAGTTATTTTTTGATGTCTTTTGGTGGGTTTTTAATGCTTTGGGAGTTCCTAAGCTAGTATTAGGGAATTGTGGGAAATAAATATCATGCATGCATGCATGATAATGGTGCATAATTAGTGCTTAGTGGGAAGTGTGGTAGAGGTTAATGTTTCAACCTCCACTAAGTCTATATATAGGAGAACTCTTGTATGGCCAAGGGGTTAAGTTTGAATGAAATCAGAGTTTTCTCTATTGTGAGAGCTTCCTTTGGTTCTTAGGCAAAGAACTAATCGTGATCTTATCAAGGCAACTTGTGGCGATCGAAACCCCCATGACTTATCACTCACCCTCTCATCTTTCTTGAGTGTGGCGTCAATATCCTTCCCTACATCTGAATTTCAAGGCGATCCATTCCAAGGTGCTTATCAGCCTACGTTAACTAGGACTTTTCTTTACTTTGATAAGGATTTATTTTGCTAGTCATATTAATCCTGACTAGGCTTCTCTTCTGACAAATATCAAGTCTTGTTTAACTCACTCCTCGGTCTGACTGACCAACCCTGGGTTTTCTGCTAAGCATCCGATCATATTTAGCTAACCCTTGTTCTAACTAATCAAACCTCAGTATATTAACCAGATTTAATTTAGGTTTGATCATCCTGCAAAATATCAGGTCCTGTTTGGCTAACCCTTGATTACCTTAACCAACCTTGGGTTATATCTACTCTGTCAAACATCAGGTTCTGTTTGGCTAACTCTTTGTCAACCTTATCAACCTTGGTTTACCCTACCAAACATAAGCTCCTGTTTGGTTTAACCCTTGATCTCTTTGACTGACCCTTACCAAGTCTAACATATATAACCAACTTATGTATATAGTTAAACATCGAAACATTAGCGGAAGACATCACTGATGCATCTTGCACCAACTAATCCTACTCATGGGCTTATGGTTCATCACATAGTCTTCCTCTAAGAATCGGGCATGCGTGCTAACTATTACCCTCTGATCCTTAGGACTATAGAACATACCACCTTTCGTCCCTCTAGGATAGCCTACGAACATGCTCACTTCTGTACGAGATTCTAACTAATCAGTATCTCCCTCAGCACATGTGTTGGATTACCCCAAATCTGAATATATCTTAGACTAGGCTTTCACCCAGTCCACAATTCTATGGGAGTAGAGGGTACTGACTTAGATGGTACCAAGTTCAGTATGTACGCTGCGTTTTCAGAGCATATCCCCAGAACGAATCCGGCAACTCGGAATAGCTCATCATCGATCTAACCATCTCCATATGAGTCCTATTCCTTCGCTTTGCTACACCGTTATGTTGGGGTGTACCGGGTGCAGACAATTGGGATTGAATTTTAGCCTTTGATAAGTAAATACTAAACTCTCCCAAGAGGTACTCACTACCATGATTTGATCGTAAAGTCTTGATATTTTTACCTTGATGTTTCTTCACATCAGCTTTGAATTCTTTTAATTTATCCATGCATTCAGACTTGCAGCGCATCAAGTAAATGTACCCATACCTTGAATAATCATCTATGAAAGAGACGAAGTATTCAAAGCCACCTCTAGCCTGGATAGACATAGGACAACTCAAATCAGAATAAACCAGTTCTAACACATCTTTGGCTCTATACCCCTTGGCCTTGAAAGGCCTCTTGGTTATCTTACCTTCGAAGCAAGATTTACATGTTGGGAAGTCTTCCACCACCAATGAACCCAAGGGCCCATCAGCTATCAACCTTTGAATCCTACTAAGATTAATATGACCAAGTCATAGATACCAAAGATATGTTTGGATCATCTTGGAAGGTTCCTTTCTCTTTTTTTGGTTAGATGATGAGCTATTAACTTCTATTTGCATCGTGGGAGATTTTGGTTCTAAATTATACAAATTGCCTACTAATTTACCTAAACAGATAATCTCTCTATTCTTTTTTATAACAACACGGTCATTAGAAGCAATAGAATATCCATTCTTTATTATTTTAGAAACTGAAAGAAGGTTTTTTCTAAAAGTAGGTACATAAATGCAATTTCTTAAAACCTAAACTTTATTTCTATCAAATGATAAATAAACGTCTCCCACTGCAATAGCCACCACCTACGTAGCATTCCCATGTAGAAGGTAATCTCTCCTTCAGCTAGTCGTCGGGTTTCCTGGAACCCCTGCAAGGAATTGCAGATATGATCAGTGGCTCCCGTATCTACACACCAGGTACCGGTAGATGATAAGCATGTTTCAATAACTTAAGAAAAAGATATACCTTTATCTTTCCGACGGGGATAGTCTGGCTTCCAGTGTCCAGTTTGCTTGCACGTGAAGCACTTGCCTTTCGGCTTCTTCATGCCAGTTCGAGGTGACTGAGATCCTGCCGCCTTCTTGGCCCCACCTTGTTTCTTCTTCTTCTTGACTTTCGGCACAGAAGTAGAAACCCTCTGAGTAACCAAGGCATGAGAACTCTGACGAAAAAGCCCCTCTATCGCTTGGAGTTCTGCCAGAAGTTCCGCCAACGTATATGTATGCTTGTTCATATTGTAGTTCAGGCGAAACTGCTCAAACTCCAGGGCAGAGACTGGAGAATGATATCGATTTGGGTTTCCCCATCGATCTCCGCTCCAAGGATTTCTGTCTCACTGAGATGTGCCATCATTTTGAGAACATGATCCCTCACGAGTGTTCCCTCAATCATGTCTGTCGTCATCAAGTTCCTCATGCTTCCTGCCTAGCGGA
This sequence comes from Boesenbergia rotunda, assembly GCA_024364735.1. Classification (NCBI taxonomy): domain Eukaryota; kingdom Viridiplantae; phylum Streptophyta; class Magnoliopsida; order Zingiberales; family Zingiberaceae; genus Boesenbergia; species Boesenbergia rotunda. Next base: position 57,897 of record JAGFNQ010002636.1, on the reverse strand, counting down.
CCGATTTTGGTGTCCGAAGAGTTCCTTATGGTTGAGCATCATGTCATAAGCAGTGGGCATGACCTGATGCTAATGTTGCAATACATTTGACATAAAAGTCAAAATGTAACACCGCGTCATCTCATCTGCCTGGACCCACTTCTTATAACGCTCCTTGAGCTCTTCACCAGAATTCTTGCAAGGCTTTTCAGGACATTCCTCAAAGAGTACATATTTGTACTCCTCAGCAGTTAGGACAATGTCCAGGTTCCTTTTCCACTCTTTGTAATTAGGACCCGTAAGTTTGTTTTCCTTAAGTATTGTAGCTAGTGGGTTGAAAGTCATTTTGAAAATAACCAGAGAATCACAACAATCACAACTTTAGATTTCAAAAAATATTGATTCCTCAAACAATAAATTTCGAAATCAACCAACACCTTAAAACACCGAGAATTTCACATGCCTACGATAGTGTGGACGTATACAAATTCTACATTTGTTAGAGGAGGTTTTACCCGTTAATTTTATTATTTTGTAACCTAACTTTTTGATAAATAAAATTAATAGTTGGTCCTCTTCGACCCTACAAATAATAGCAGTGACTCCGATGGGGAGGATACTATTATTTGCATCTAAGTGTTTACCATTACACGATACTAAGAAAATTATCTCGGATTATGTGTCGTCCGATGGAGAAAATCACACGCTCCTAAATACTAACCTAGTGATCCGCAGAACAAGCCCATCCGATGGAGAGGAAGACACTCATAGGCGACGCACAATCTTGTTCGCATCACTTGTCAAATTAGTAATGGAGGCAGCGGGACCCTTAGGGTCCCTCTCCCACTTAGTTATTTATAATGAGGAATTTTCATGCACGGATGACAAGCACATAAACTAAAACAATAAACAAGAAAAATTCTAAATTTTTCCAACTATCATGGCTTTAGTCTCCAATGCGCCTCTAGTCTTGTAGCCACCTTGTCCGCTCCTCCCTACACCATGGGCAAGCCATCATTGAAGGGATCTCCGAGCCGAGGCGAAAAGCTATTTATTTACATCCATCGATCTTATACTCCACAAAGTAGTGTACATAAAATCTAGATCGAAAGTAAATAAAAGCGCGGCTAAACAGGTGCCGTATTTAATTTCAAAAATTAAATACTAATTTAGCCTCGTCAACCCTGAGGATTCAAATAATTACAACCATGCACAACCAATCACATACACACATTATTTAAGCCATAATAGTTGGAATCTCGTGCCTGCAAACTAAGAGTTAGCCTAAAAAAAACCAAAGAGTTAGCCAACGCATATCCTACTATTATCCAGCAAAAATAAAATACATGATAAATTGCAAAATGTAACCGAATCCAAACACACAAAACCGGAAACCTTAGCTCTGATACCAGTTGATGGATAGCTTGGCGGGCTTCCTAACCGAATGCCGGGTCGTCCATGGGAAACTTCTCCATGTCCACAGATTAAAAAATTTAATCTAAATGGAGACCTATCTCCCAAACGACCGTCTCGTCATCGTACCAATTTATTCGACTTACAACTTGGCAAACTTGATCTTCAAGCCTTGTAACTCGTCTAACAATTAGTCGCGGAAAAGACGACGAGTGGATCCCCAGTTTTATGTTTATCATCGAGGTCCATGACAATTAATTATCATACAATTAATTAACAAATAATTAATCAACTATGATAATTAAGCAACCACATAGAATGATAAGATTAATGAACAAGGTACCAAAGAGAAGTTATACCTCTCGTTACCTCGCAATCTTCTACTGTATGATCCTCCCCTCTTGGACGTTGTGTGGGCGACAATCTACCAAGAACCAGAGTCACCAAGGCCACCAAGTCTTCCTTTCTTCAACTCCACCGAAACCCTAGCAAGATGGTTAAGCGCCGGCCACCACCTTCTTCTTCCACCTTGCTCCGCAGGGCACAAGATGACTCCACGAAGGTCCAGCAGCAAGGGAACAAAGAAGAAGAGGTGAAGGAAGATGATGAAGAGGATGAAGAAGAGAAAGAAAAATCTCCTTGACACAAACACCCTAGCCGCCGCCCACCACCTTCTTCCTCCTCACCGCCGCTGCCAAGCACCGCCTCCCTCTCGCCTTTGCCGCCGGCCATCACTTCCTTTCTTCCTCAAGATTGCACCGGTCAAGAGAAGAGAAGAGAGAACTTCACTTCTTCCTTGCGCCACCAATCAAGAAGAGAGAAGGGAGAGGAAGAGATGTTGTCGTCGGTTGCCCTAGGAGAGAGGAGAGGGAGACAAGGGAAAAGCCCTAGGTTGGATGTAGAATTGGATGCCTTAGTTTCATGAAACCATGGGATATTTATAGGGCTACAATAGGGACCATGAGGAGTTGGGTCTTGGCCACCTAATGGTTCTTCATTAATGAAGAACCATTCCACTAAAGGCTCTTCGTTGAACTACCTCACTAATCCCCATATTTATAAATGGGTTCCCCTATTATGAGTACATAAATATCCCCGTGTTTAAGATATCGAATCTTCGTTGATTAATTTAAATTACTGACAATTTTGATTAATCAATATCTAACTGCATGATTAGTACCACTCATCCATATCATCATGTTGAACCAAGTCCACCTGCAACATTTAACATGATAAACCTTATGAGCTCAACAAGGGGGCATCATTAACCCGACTCACCAGGTTACGGTTTTCGTCTATAATCAACGGCACACCATGTAAGTAATATTATTTCTCAATTTTCCGGGCCTATCGATTTAACAGAATAAATCTGGCCCATTGATAAATCAAATAAATAAATACTAAGTACATGTGCCCGTTATTATATCGGGATTCAGAGCATGTACTCTATAATAAACTAAGGCCTGATCCAGTTATAAAGTCAGTATAAATTGGATCACCTCTATGTCGGTCCTGCTCAATACACACAAAGTGCACTAGTGTAATTCTATGGTCAAGATAAAACCAACACCAAATTACAATACAACTGATGCGAACCCAATGAGAAGAAGTCTCAAGAACACACAACAAATTGAAGATAGATTGAGAGATAGTGTAAATCGAAAGGATAGAGAATGAAAGGAAGAAACCTCGACCCAATGCTTAAGGAATCACGAACCTTAGCATAGAAGAAGAAGAATATAGACGCCACAACCTTGGGATGGAGACTGATAAGTCTTGAACGCCACAAGGGGATGCCTTGATAAGTTCTAGTTCAATGAAGAACTAACAAGTGAGAGCCTCACCATGTAGTAGATTGAATAAGCCAAAAGTTACATGTTGTGGCCGCCACCCCCTTAATTTATAGCTATAGGGTGACCTAAAAACCATAAAAGGCCAAAAAGAAGCCCATTTAGTAGAGACCTATGTAGACTACATAGGCATATTGAGCTCTTGGCACCATTACAACCCAAAAAAAAACTAGAAATTGGGCCTAAATTGAACCCACAAAATTAAATATCCTCCTTACATAGACAAGAGACTTAAGTGACTAGTTAATCTCATCTAAGGCTTGAATTAGGTTGACTAAGCCGTATGACTTGCTCTGGGTCAAACCTTCTTCAATGGTAGCTTTGGCTTTCACATCTTCAATTAGCACATTAAGTGTTTCTTTCATCATTTTACCTTAGCCCTTGTAATTGGCCTCCTTTGATGCATAATGGATCATCAACATCTTCTAGAATGGGTTGAGCATAATCCATATCGTTAGCTTGTTGTGCATCTTGTTCACTTCCTTTGACTCCATCATTCCCCCTCTCCTCAAAATGATTCGTCCTCGAATCTTGACTACCTACATCAAAGGGACAGAGATCAGAAACAATAAATGTGGAACTCACATTATACTCAGTCATGCTTGTAGGCATTATCATTGATTCGCGCCACGACTTGAAAAGTAGCTTTGCATCACGATTTGAAACTATAACTTTTAGGCACTCCATGACATCGTATAATGTCCCCATAAAAGAGATCAGCAATATGGTTTTGCATCATCTGTTTTCCTACAAAAAATAAAATGAGCCATTTTGGAAAATCTATCTACGACCACAAAAGTAGAATCCTTACATCGTTTTGACCTTGGTAAACCTACAATAAAATCCATAGAAATATCAACCCAAGGTTCACTAGGAATTGCTAGAGGTGTATACAACCGATGAGGTAAAGATTTAGATTTTGCTTCCCTACATATGATACACTTCTCACCAAATTTTACAACATCTCCTTTCATATGTGGCCAAAAGAAATGCTCCAACAAAACATCTAGTGTTTTTCTCATACCAAAATGTCCCATTAGCCCCCTACCATTGGCTTCTTGGACTAATAATTCCCTCAATGAACAATTAGGCACACATAACCTATTAACTCTAAATACAAATCCCTCATGCCTATAAAACTTCCCAAATGCAGTATACTCACAAACTTCAAATACATTTCCAAAGTCAGGATCTTTAGAATATAGATCTTTAATGTATTCAATCCTAACAATTTAGTGTTCAAAGTACAGAGCAAGGTATACCTACGAGATAAAGCATCTGCAACAGTATTTTCCATACCTTGTTTAATCACATAAGGAATTGATTCAATGAACTCCTCCCATTTCGCATGACGCCTATTCAACTTACTTTGGCTCTTCAAGTGCTTCAATGATTCAAGATCAGTTTGAATGACAAACTCTTTGGGCCACAAGTAATGCTGCCAAGTCTCTAAAGACCTCACCAAAGCATTCATCTCTTTGTTATAAGTGGGATAGATCAAAGCTGCTCCACTCAATTTCTCACTAAAATAAGCAAGGGGTCGACCTTCTTATATTAGAACAGCTCCAATATCTATTCCTGATGCATCACACTCAATATTAAAAGTTAGCAAAGTTAGGTAACGCAAGTAATGGTGCAAAACTTAATTTCTCCTTGAGTGAGCTGAAGGATGAATCCTGGTCACTATCCCAATGAAATTCAACATTATTTTTAACAATTTCGGTCAAGGGTGCAGCTAATGTGCTATACTTCTTAACAAACCTTCTGTAGAAACTTGCCAAACCATCGAAGATACGTACCTCAGATATTGTTTTTGATGTTGGCCATCATCAAATTCCTGCAAAAGATCATATTAGGCAAATTCATGAAATCCAACATCATTAAATTCCTGAAAAAGAGATTTAACAATACTAGGCAAAGATCGTTAGTGTTAAAATCAGCCTCCTTGTACAAAAGTGCAATCATTGGCTGTGAAGCATAAAACACTCTCTTAACCTCCTTTTTTTTTTTGCATAAAAGCTCCCTTTTTTACTCTCTTGCTCTCGAATTTCTTTTCCCCTTCCATTCTTTTTTCCACTTTTGCCAAGGGTGCAAGAGAGTAAGAGAGTAAAAAAGGGATCTATTATCTAAAAGAAAGAGAGGTTAAGAGAGCGTTTTATGCTTCACAGCCAATGATTGTACTTTTGTACAAGGAGGCCGATTTTAACACTAACTATCTTAACCCTACTTTGCCTAGTGTTAAATCTCTTTTGCAGGAATTTGATGATGTATTTCCTGATGAGGTCCCTGATGGATTGCCACCACTTAGAGGAATAGAGCACCGAATTGACTTCATCCCTGGAACCACAATTCCTAATCGGCCAGCCTATCGATGTAACCCTGCTCAGATAAAATAACTTCAAAGGGAAGTTGAAGAGTTGATGAAAAAGGGTATGTCCTAGAAAGTTTGAGTCCATGTGCTGTTCTCATTTTGCTAGTACCTAAGAAGGATGGAACATGGAGAATGTGCGTTGATTGTAGAGCTATCAACAAGATTACGGTAATGTATCGTCATCCTATTCCTAGATTAGATGATATGCTAGATGAACTACATGGCTCTTGCATTTTCTCTAAAATTGATTTGAAGTCGGGCTATCATCAAATTCGCATGCGTGAGGGAGACGAATGGAAAACTGCATTTAAGACTAGGTATGGTTTGTACGAATGGTTAGTCATTTCATTTGGGCTTACTAATGCACCTAGTACTTTCATGAGGTTAATGAACCATATTTTGCGTGCTTTTATTGGAAATTTTGTCGTAGTATGTTTTGATGACATCTTGATTTTAGCAAAAATTTAGAGGAGCATCTATAACATTTACAAAATGTTCTATTTGTTTTGCGAAATAAAAAGTTGTATGCAAACCTTCAAAAATGTTCTTTTTGCTCTAATCAGATTGAGTTTCATGGTTATATTGTTAGTGCTAAGGGAATAGCAGTTGTTGAGAAGAAAGAAGTTTAATGCTATTCGTGATTGGCAACACCAAAAAAAATAACTGAGGTACCTAGCTTCCATTGTTTGACAAGTTTCTACATAAGGTTTGTTAAGAATTATAGTACTTTAGCTGCACCCTTGACCGAAATTGTTAAAAAGAATGTTGGATTTCATTGGGATAGTGAACAGGATTCAGCCTTCAACACACTTAAGGAGAAATTAAGTTGTGCACCATTACTTTCGTTACCTAACTTTGCTAAAACTTTTAAAATTGAGTGTGATGAATCAGGAATAGGTATTGGAGCTGTGCTAATACAAGAAGGTCAACCCTTGCTTATTTTAGTGAGAAATTGAGTGGAGCAGCTTTGAACTATCCCACTTATGACAATGAGACGTATGCATTGGTGAGGGCTTTAGAGACTTGGCAGCATTACCTGTGGCCGAAAGAGTTTGTCATTCACACTGATCATGTATTATTGAAGCACTTGAAGAGCCAACGTAAGTTGAATAGACGTCATACGAAATGGGTGGAGTTCATTGGATCATTTCCTTTTGTGATCAAGTATAAACGAGGTATGGAAAATACTGTTGCAGATGCTTTATCTTGAAGATATCAATTGTTAGGATTTGAATACATTAAAGATCTATATTCTAAGGATCCTGACTTTGGAATTGTATTTGAAGTTTCTGAACAAGTTGCCCAACAAGATAATGATATGAATCATGCTCAACCCACTCTAGAAGATGTTGTGATGCGAACCCAAAGAGAATAAGTCTCAAGAACACACAACAAATGGAAGAAAGACGGAAAGATAGTCTAAATCGAAAAGATGGGGAATGGAAGAAAGAAACCTCGACCCAATGCTTAAGGAAGCACGAACCTTGGTATAGAGGAAGAAGAAGATAGACGCCACAACCTTGGGATAGAGGTTGATAAGTCTTGAACGCCACAAGGGGATGCCTTGATAAGTTTTAGTTCAATGAAGAACCAACAAGTGAGAGCCTCACCATGTAGTAGATTGAATAAGCCAAAAGTTACATGTAGTGGCCGCCACCCCATATATTTAAAGCTATAGGGTCACCTAAAAACCCTAAAAGGCCAAAAGGATGTCCATTTAGTAGAGGTCTATATAGACTACATAGGCCTATTGAGCTTTTGGCACCATTACAACCCAAATAAAGCTAGAAATTGGGGCTAAATTGAACCCACAAAATTAACATATCCTTCTTACATAGACAAGAGACTAAGGATACTAGTTAATCTCATCTAAGGCTTGAATTAGGTTGACTAAGCCGTAAGACTTGCTCTTGGTCAAACCTTCTTCAATGGTCGCTTTGGCTTTCACATCTTCAATTAGCACATAAAGTGCTTCTTTCATCTTTTTAGCCTTAGCCCTTGTAATTGGGCCCCCTTTGATGCATAATGGATCATCAACATCTTCTAGAGTGGGTTGAGCATGATCCATATCGTTAGCTTGTTGGGCAACTTGTTCACTTCCTTTGTCTCCATCATTCCCCCACTCCTCAAAAGGATTCGTCCTCGAATCTTGATTACCTATATCAAAGGGAGAGAGATCAGAAACATTAAATGTGGAATTCACATTATACTCACCCGGCAAGTCAAGCTTGTAGGCATTATCATTGATTCGCGCCACCACTTGAAATGGTCCATCTCCTCTTGGATGCAACTTAGTACGACGTTTAGCAGGAAATCTCTCCTTCCACATATGAACCCACCGGGTTCAAAGATTATTTTCTTTCGTCCCTTGTTGGCTTGCGTAGCATATTGTTCAGTCTTCTTTTCAATTTGCATCCTTATCTTCTCGTGCATTTGTCTCACAAATTCAGCTTTCTTAGTACCATCCAAACTAGCATGCTCAGAGATAGGCAAAGGTGATAAATCCAAAGGAGTTAGCGGATTGAAACCATATACTATTTCAAAAGGTGAACACTTAGTAGCAAAATGTATAGATCTGTTATATGCAAATTCAACATGTGGTAAGCAATCTTCCCAACCCTTTAAATTCTTTTGAATGATAGCTCTTAATAAAGTAGCTAAGGTACGATTTACTACCTCAGTTTGTCCATCTGTCTGTGGATGACACGTTGTAGAAAACAACAACTTTGTTCCCAACTTGCCCCATAGTGTCTTCCAAAAGTAGCTTAGAAACTTTGCATCTCGATCTGAAACTATGCTTTTTGGCACCCCATGAAGTCGCACAATGTCCCTAAAAAAGAGATCAGCAATATGGTTAGCATCATCTGTTTTCCTACAAGAAATAAAATGAGCCATTTTGAAAAATCTGTCTACGACCAAGAAAATAGAATCCATACCACGTTTTGACCTTGGTAATCCTACAATAAAGTCCAAATAAATATCAACCCAAGGTTCACTAGGAATTGGTAGAGGTGTATACAACCCATGAGGTAAAGATTTAGATTTGGCTTGCCTACATGATGCGAACCCAAAGAGAATAAGTCTCAAGAACACACAACAAATGGAAGAAAGAGGGAAAGATAGTCTAAATCGAAAAGATGGAGAATAGAAGAAAGAAACCTTGACCCAATGCTTAAGGAAGCACGAACCTTGGTATAGAAGAAAAAGAAGATAGAAGCCACAACCTTGGGATGGAGGTTGATAAGTCTTGAACGCCACAAGGGGATGCCTTGATAAGTTCTAGTTCAATGAAGAACCAACAAGTGAGAGCCTCACCATGTAGTAGATTGAATAAGCCAAAAGTTACATGTTGTGGCCGCCACCCCATATATTTATAGCTATAGGGTGACCTAAAAACCCTAAAAGGCCAAAAGGAAGCCCATTTAGTAAAGGCCTATATAGACTACATAGGCCTATTGAGCTCTTGGCACCATTACAACCCAAATAAAGCTAGAAATTGAGCCTAAATTGAACCCACAAAATTAACATATCCTTCTTACATAGACAAGAGACTAAGGATACTAATTAAGTTCTTCTAAGGCTTGAATTAGGTTGACTAAGCCGTAAGACTTGCTCTTGGTCAAACCTTCTTCAATGGTCGCTTTGGCTTTCACATCTTCAATTAGCACGTTAAGTGCTTCTTTCATCTTTTTAGCCTTAGCCCTTGTAATTGGGCCCCCTTTGATGCATAATGGATCAACAACTTCTAGAGTGGGTTGAGCGTGATCCATATCGTTAGCTTGTTGGGCAACTTGTTCACTTCCTTTGTCTCCATCACTACATGTGATACACTTCTCACAAAATTTTACAACATCTCCTTTCATATGTGGCCAAAAGAAATGCTCCAACAAAACATCAAGTGTTTTCCTCACTCCAAAATGCCCCATTAGTCCCCCACTATGGGCTTCTTGGACTAATAATTCCCGCAATGAAACAGGTAGGTACACATAACCAATTAACTCTAAATAGAAATCCCTCATGCCTATAAAACTTCCCAAATGCAGCATGTTCACAAACTTCAAATACATTTCCAAAGTCAGGATTTTTAGAATATAAATCTTTAATGTATTCAAATCCTAACAATTTAGTGTTCAAAGTAGAGAGCAAGGTATACCTTCGAGATAAAGCCTCTGCAACAGTATTTTCCATACCTCGTTTATACTTGATCACATAAGGAAATGATTCAATGAACTCCACCCATTTCGCATGACGTCGATTCAACTTACTTTGGCTCTTCAAGTGCTTCAATGATTCATGATCAGTGTGAATGACAAACTCTTTGAGCCACAATGATGTGGACCAAGGAGGGGATACAAGCTTACAAGACAAAGCCATAGAGGAAGAGGCATTGAAAGGAATTGGAGGACCCATGACAAGATCCAAGACTAAGAGAATGAAGCAAGCTTTGGAAGGCTTAATAATGGAGCTCAAGGAGAAGAAGGATCAATGCACAATGGAGGCAACAACTAAATGCACAATTGAGCCCACATGAAGACAAAACTTGAAGGCCCAAAACCACATGATCCAAGATGCATTCAAGGGCTACAAGTGTCCAATTTTCGTGGGTATTTTTGGGGGAATTTTCTGAAGTTATCTTTGATGTCTTTTGGTGGGTTTTTAATGCTTTTGGGAGTTCCTAAGCTAGTGTTAGGGAATTGTGGGAAATAAATATCATGCATGCATGCATGCATGATAATGGTGCATAATTAGTGCTTAGTGGGAAGTGTGGTAGAGGTTAATGTTTCAACCTCCACTAAGTCTATATATAGGAGAACTCTTGTATGGCCAAGGCATGTTAAGTTTGAATGAAATCAGAGTTTTCTTTATTGTGAGAGCTTCCTTTGGTTCTTAGGCAAAGAACTAATCGTGATCTTATCAAGGCAACTTGTGGCGATCGAAACCCCCATGACTTATCACTCACCCTCTCATCTTTCTTGAGTGTGGCGTCAATATCCTTCCCTACATCTGAATTTCAAGGCGATCCATTCCAAGGTGCTTATCACACAAGTAATGCTGCCAAGTCTCTAAAGCCCTCACCAAAGCATACATCTCTTTGTCATAAGTGGGATAGTCAAAGCTGCTCCACTCAATTTTTCACTAAAATAAGCAAGGGGTCGACCTTCTTGTATTAGCACAGCTCCAATACCTATTCCTGATGCATCACACTCAATTTCAAAAGTTTTAGCAAAGTTAGGTCACGCAAGTAATGGTGCAGAACTTAATTTCTCTTTAAGTGAGTTGAATGCTGAATCCTGTTCACTATCCCAATGAAATCCAACATTCTTTTTAACAATTTCAGTTAAGGGTGAAGCTAAAGTGCTAAAATTCTTTACAAACCTTCTGTAGCAACTTGCCAAACCATGGAAGCTTCGTACCTCAGTTATTGTTTTTGGTGTTGGCCATTCACGAATAGCCTTAACCTTCTTCTCATCAACTGCTATTCCCTTAGCACTAACAATATAACCAAGAAACTCAACTTGATTAGTGCAAAAAGAACATATTTGAAGGTTAGCATATAACTTTTCATTTCGCAAAACAATTAGAACATTTTGTAAATGTTGTAAGTGTTCCTCTAAGTTTTTGCTATAAACCAAGATGTCATCAAAATATACTACAACAAAAATTCCAATAAAAGCACGCAATATATGGTTCATTAACCTCATGAAGGTACTAGGTGCATTAGTAAGCCCAAATGGCATTACTAGCCATTCTTACAAACCATACCTAGTCTTAAATGCAGTTTTCCATTCATCTCCCTCACGCATACGAATTTGATGATAGCCCGACTTCAAATCAATTTTAGAGAAAATGCAAGAGCCATGTAATTCATCTATATCATCGAATCTAGGAATACGATGACAATACTTTACCGTAATCTTGTTGATGGCTCTACAATCAACGCACATTCTCCAAGATCCATCCTTCTTAGGTACTAGCAAAACGGGGACAGCACATGGACACAAACTTTCTCGGACGTACCCTTTTTTCATCAACTCTTCAACTTGCCTTTGAAGTTCTTTTATCCCGGCAGGGTTACACCTATAGGCTGGCCGATTAGGAATGGTGGCTCCAGGGATGAAATCAATTTGGTGCTCTATTCCTCTAAGTGGTGGCAGTCCATCAGGAACCTCATCAGGAAATACATCATCAAATTCCTGCAAAAGAGATTTAACAACACTAGGCAAAGTAGGGTTAAGATCGTTAGTGTTAAAATCGGCCTCCTTGTACAAAAGTACAATTATTGGCTGTGAAGCATAAAACGCTCTCTTAACCTCTCTTTCTTTTGCATAAAAGCTCCCTTTTTTACTCTCTTGCTCTTGAATTTCCTTTCCTCTTTCATTCTTTTTTCCACTCATCTCATCCTCACCTTTTCTTTTTTCACACTATTTTTCTTTTCCATTCTTTTTCTTTTTCTCATTTTTTTTTCTCACACTCTTTTCTTTTTTCACTTTCATTTTTGATCCTCAATTGATCTTCATCTACTTGTTTAGGAGTCAATGGTACAAGAGTTACGTGTTTACCATGCATCATAAAAGAATACTTATTTTTAAACCCATCATGCATGACCTTCCTATCAAATTGCCATGGTCTTCCTAAAAGTAGATGACATGCATGCATTGGTACTACGTCACAAAGTATCTCATCATGATATCTACCAATGGAAAATGAAACCAACACTTGCTTGTTGACCTTGACTTCCCCGCAATCATTTAACCATTGTAGTTTGTATGGTCTAGGATGCTTAGTGGTCGGTAAGCATAATTTCTCAACCAAAATAGTACTAGCTACATTAGTGCAACTTCCCCCATCTATAATCATACTACATACCTTGTCTTTGATGTGGCAACGGGTATGAAATATGTTGTCTCGTTGTTCTTCATTATCTTCTTTCACTTGCACATTTAGAGCACGCCTAGTGACAAGGGCTTCACCTTCAACGGGATACTCTTCATCACTTTCCAATAATGCGGGTAAGACATTATCATCTTCGGACTCACTTTCGGTTTCGATGTCACCATTGTCTTTCAAAATCAATATTCTTTTGTTTAGGCATTGTGATGCGATATGTCCCCTTCCCAAGCACTTAAAGCATTTAATATCTCTATTTCTTAAAGGTTGGAGGGGTTCCTTTCCCTTGGCCAATGGAGAGCTTGCATCTTTATTCTTTGAAAAATCGGGCTTTTTCTTTGATTCAACTTTATCATCTCTTTTGTTTCAACTAGATTTCCAAGTTGACGAATGAGAACTTTGCCCCCCATGCTTGTTTGACCCCTTCCTTTTGAGTTGTCTTTCAACTTTCATGGACATATGCACCATGTCTTCAAGCTCCACATAATGTTGCAACTCCACTACATTTGCAATTTCTTGATTTAACCCTTGTAAAAATCGTGCCATGGTATCCTCCTCCACATTGGCTCGAATCATGGCAATTTCCATCTCTTTGTGGTATTCCTCCACAGTCTTGGATCCTTGTGTGAGACTTTGTAACCGTTGATACAAATCCCGATAGTAATGTGTTGGAATGAATCTCTTTCTCATAATTGTCTTCATCTCCTCCCAACTACCAACGGGCAATTATTCTCCACATAATAGTCTTCATCAGCTCCACATAATGAATCTCTTTCTCATAATGGCAATTATTCTCCTGCTTAGAATAATTTGATCCCACCAAATAATTGCATAATCAACAAATTCAACGGCATCGAGTTTTACCTTCTTCTCTTCAGAATAGTTGTGACAACCAAATACTAATTCCACATTCTTTTCCCACTCCAAATAGGCTTCAGGATCACTTTTGCCTTGAAATGAAGGAATCCTCATCTTGATATTTCCTAAGTTTCTATCCACATGATCATTCATCCTTCCTCTTCGACCACCGACTCGAGCATGATCCGATCTGCCACTTGAAGCTCTATCATCAATGTCCTCAGATACACCATCATCATCATCATCATGGTCAACATGGTTATATTGTCTAGCACTTCGTGAAGGAACTCTACCAACTTGTCTATGTTGAATCCTGCAATTACAGCATCTTGTTTCTCTAATCTGTCCATAATCTGACTAAAACGGATTTCCATGCGTTCCAAGTGTTGTCTCAAAGCACGTTGATCAAGGGATTCTCTAGGTCTTCCTTCTTCTCCACTTGTCGCCATTGAACCTGTTTCACTCAAACACTCTAACTCACGAATGTTAGCTCTTTAAAGAACTTGAACTTAGAATTTGAGGCAAATACCTTGTAAGCGTTTGTGGACTATCAAAATTCCCAAGGGTGTTAGGACAAAAGATAGGAATTCAAGACAAAAAGTGCAAATTGCAGAATTGAAAACTTGAAATAAGTGCTGAAAGGAAATTTGCCAGAATTGAATCTAGGCAAAATTGAGGATAATGCGGAAATGAAAGATAGCAAAACGTGAATTAAAGAGCTGAAAGGAAAGTTGCCAGAACTTAATCTAGGCTGCCAGAATTGAATCTAGGCAACTTAAAGGAAAATGAAAGTACTTGAAATAAGAGATGAAATGAAAGCCACCAGAACTTAATCTAGGCTAACTTGAAATGAAATGAGAATACTTGAAATAAGAGCTGAAAGAAAAGTCGCCAGAACTTAATCTAGGCTAACTTGAAATGAAATGAGATTACTTGAAATAAGAGCTGAAATAAAAGTCGCCAGAACTTAATCTAGGCTGCCAGAATTAAATCTAGGCAAACTTTAAAGGAAATGAGAAAAATAAATTTGCAAATAAAGTCTCTACTTCCTTTTTTTTCAGCCTCTTTTGCTCTTTTTTTTTGGCTTTTCTCTTTTTTTTTCTTTCTACCTTCCTTTGCTTCTTTTTTTTTTTTTGCATAATTTTTTTTTCCCTCTTTTTTTTTTGGCCGAATTTTTTTTTCTTTCTCTTTTTTTTTTTGAGCAACAAAGCAAGTAAGGCTTGCTAAGCAAAAGAAAAGAAACAAAAATACGATAGAAACTCAAGAACACAAAGAAAAGGATAACCAAATCGATTTAGAAAACTAAGGCTCTGATACCAAATGATGCAAACCCAAAGAGAATAAGTCTCAAGAACACACAACAAATGGAAGAAAGACGGAAAGATAGTCTAAATCGAAAAGATGGGGAATGGAAGAAAGAAACCTCGACCCAATGCTTAAGGAAGCACGAACCTTGGTATAGAGGAAGAAGAAGATAGACGCCACAACCTTGGGATGGAGGTAGATAAGTCTTGAACGCCACAAGGGGATGCCTTGATAAGTTCTAGTTCAATGAAGAACCAACAAGTGAGAGCCTCACCATGTAGTAGATTGAATAAGCCAAAAGTTACATGTTGTGGCCGCCACCCCATATATTTATAGCTATAGGGTGACCTAAAAATCCTAAAACACCAAAAGGAACCCCATTTAGTAGAGGCCTATATAAACTACATAGGCCTATTGAGCTCTTGGCACCATTACTACCCAAATAAAGCTAGAAATTGGGCCTAAATTGAACCCACAAAATTAACATATCCTTCTTACATAGACAAGAGACTAAGGATACTAGTTAAGCTCATCTAAGGCTTGAATTAGGTTGACTAAGCCGTAAGACTTGCTCTTGGTCAAACCATCTTCAATAGTCGCTTTGACTTTCACATCTTCAATTAGCACATAAAGTGCTTCTTTCATCTTTTTAGCCTTAGCCCTTGTAATTGGGCCCCCTTTGATGCATAATGGATCATCAACATCTTCTAGAGTGGGTTGAGCATGATCCATATCGTTAGTTTGTTGGGAAACTTGTTCACTTCCTTTGTCTCCATCATGTTGTTGATCCATTATGCATCAAAGGAGGCCTAATTAAAAGGGCTAAGGCTAAAAAGATGAAAGAAGTACTTAATGTGCTAATTGAAGATGTTAAAGCCAAAGAAGGTTTGACCAAGAGCAAGTCTTAGGGCTTGTCAACCTAATTCAAGCCTTAGATGAGCTTAACTAGTATCCTTAGTCTCTTGTCTATGTAAGAAGGATATGTTAATTTTGTGGGTTCAATTTAGGCCCAATTTCTAGCTTTATTTGGGTTGTAATGGTGCCAAGAGCTCAATAGGCCTATGTAGTCTATATAGGCCTCTACTAAATGGGCTTCCTTTTGGCCTTTTAGGGATTTTAGGTCACCCTATAGCTATAAATATATGGGGTGGCGGCCACAACATGTAACTTTTGGCTTATTCAATCTACTACATGGTGAGGCTCTCACTTGTTGGTTCTTTATTGAACTAGAACTTATCAAGGCATCCCCTTGTGGCGTTCAAGACTTATCTACCTCCATCCCAAGGTTGTGGCGTCTATCTTCTATTTCTTCTATACCAAGGTTCGTGATTCTTTAAGCATTGGGTCGAGGTTTCTTCCTTTCATTCTTCATCTTTCGATTTAGACTATCTTTCTCTCTTTCTTCCATTTGTTCTTCTCATTGGGTTCGCATCTGTTCGTGCTTCCTTATGTATTGGGTCGAGGTTTCTTCCTTTCGTTCTCTATCTTTTCGTTTTAGACTATCTTTCTCTCATTCTTCCATTTGTTGTGTTTTCTTGAGACTTCTTCTCATTGGGTTCGCATCATTTCCTCCACCGCCGACGCCTGAGCAGCAAGTTTCTTTGAGCTCCTGTGTTCTGAGCAACTCCAAGTCACGTGAGCAACTTGTGTTTTGAGCAACTCCACAACGCCAACTTGCGTTCTCAACACAAAGCTGCGTTCTCTCCACCGTGAGCACGAATTTTCTTCTAAGACAAAGTTGCGTGAGCAACTTTGCCACTTTAAGTCAAATCGCTGCTTTGGAGAAAGCCTTGGAGAAGATAGCGTTTGGAGAGGAAAACCCGTGAGCAACCTTCTCACCTTGGAGAAGAGCCGTGACCCACCTTCTCATCTTGGAGAAGATCCGTGAGCCACCTTCTCACCTTGGAGAAGATTGTCGTGAGCCACCTTCTCTTCTCTCATGGATGCGTGATGCGTGAGCAACTTCTCTCCTTTCCCATGCTCACAAGTTGCGTGAGCAACTTGTTCACTTGGAGAGCAAACTGCTCACCATGAGAAGAGGCTTGAGCCACATCTACTTCTCCATGATATTGGCGCTGCACACTAAGAGAGAAAGAGAGAGAGGAGAAGAGAAATTTTAGGGGGTTCTTGTGTTTAATTGGATTCATTGGATGCTTGGTTTCATGCCACATGGGGTATATATATAGGGCTATGATAGGGACCATGAGGAGGAGTTAGGTCTTGGCCTGCTAATGGATCCAAACCCGAACCATTAATGAAGATCCATTCCACTAAAGGATATCCATTGAATTACCTCATCAACCCCCATATTTACATATGGGCTCCACCTATTATGAGTACATTCATCCCCCCGTGTTTAAGATATCGAATGTCCGTCGATTAATTTAAATTCAGACAATTTTAATTAATCAACTCCTAACTCCTTGACTAGTACCACTCAACCTTATCATCATGTTGGATCAAATCCACCAGCAGGGTTTAACATTATGAACCTTATGAGCTCATCAAGGGGGCATCATCATCCCAACTCATCAGGACACGGATTTCGTCAATAATCAATGGCACACCATGTATTTAATATTATTTTCCAACTTACCGGGCCTATCAATTTAGCAGAATAAATCTCGCCCATTGGTAAATCAAAGAAATAAAGTATTAACTACACTTGCCCATTATTATATCGGGAATTAGAGATTGTACTCTATAATAATCCGAGGTCCAATCCAATTATTAAGTCAGTACAAATTGGATGACCTCTATTTTGGTCCTACTCAATGCACTCAAAGCACACTAGTATAATTCTATGGTCAAGATAAACCAGACCTAATTATACTACAACCATCCCGATGGTTTGTCCAACTCCATCTCGGTTGTGAGCCTCTACTTATACTCTACAATGGACTGATAACATGATCATCTGTACGTCACCACACACCATGTTATCTGCAATGCAAAGCATTAGACGGTTATGCACATACTAATTTAAACATGCATCAGTGTTGTTGTGATTCTCTTTCAAAATGTGGATGTGCATACGAAAAGGCAAGGCTTTTAGTATACATCGTAACAAGAAGGCAGCTGGATCGCAGGGACCTCAGACTGGCGTGAAGAAGCCGAGAGGCAAGTGCTTCACGTGTAAGCAAACTGGACACTGGAAGGCGAACTGTCCTCGTCGTCAAGACAAAGATATTTCTTCGTGCTTAGTTGTTGAAACATGTTTAGCGGTGCTATCTACAGGTACCTGGAGAGTAGATATGGGAACCCCTGATCATGTCTACAACTCTTTGCAAGGGTTCAAGGAAATCCGACGGCTAGCTGATGGGGAAATCATCGTCTACAGAGGCAATACTATAGACGTGGCAGCAGTTGCAGTGGGAGACATTTATTTATCTTTTGATAGGAATAAAGTTTTGGTTTTGAGAGATTGCTTATATATACCCTCTTTTAGAAAGAACTTGGTATCAGTTTCTAAATTAATAAAGGATGGATATTCTATTGCTTTTAATAGAGAGATTATCTATTCGAGTACTATGATTGGCAATTTGTATACTCTAGAACCAAAAACTACCACGATGCAAATAAAGGCCAATAGCTCATCATCTAACCAAAATAAGAGAAAGGAACCTTCTAAAATGAACCAGACATATCTTTGGCATCTTAGGCTTGGTCATATTAACCTTAGTAGCATTCAGAGGTTGATAGCCGATGGGCCCTTGGGTTCATTGGTGGTGGAAAACTTCCCAACCTGTGAATCTCCCTTGATAAGTAAGATGACAAAGAGTCCTTTCAAAGCTAAGGGGTATAGGGCCAAAGATGTGTTAGAACTAGTTCATTCTAATTTGAGTGGTCTTATGTCCATCCAGGCTAGAGGTGGCTTTGAATACTTCGTCACTTTTATTGACGATTATTCAAGGTGTGCGTACATTTACCTGATAAACCGCAAGTCTGAATGCTTTGATAAGTTCATAGAATTCAAGACTGATGTGGAGAAATATCGTGGTAAAAGTATCAAGTCACTGTGATCAGATCGTGGTGGTGAATACCTCTTGGGAGAGTTTAGGACCTACTTATCAAAGGCTGGGATTCAAACCCAGTTGACTGCACCTGGTGCGCTCCAATAGAACGGTGTGGCAGAGAGAATGAATAGGACTCTTATAGAGATGGTTAGATCAATGATGAGCTACACTGAGTTGCCAGATTTGTTCTGGGGATATGCTCTTGAAACGGCAGCGTTCATACTGAACTTGGTACCATCTAAGTCAGTCCCTTCTACTCCTACAGAACTGTGGACTGGGCAAAAGCCTAGTCTAGGACATGTTCGAATTTGGGGTAGTCCAGCTGATGCGAACCCAAAGAGAAGAAATCTCAAGAACACATAACAAATGGAAGAAAGAGGGAAAGATAGTCTAAATCGAAAAGATGGAGAATGATAGAAAGAAACCTCGACCCAATGCTTAAGGAAGCATGAACCTTGGTATAGAAGAAGAAGAAGATAGACGCCACGACCTTGGGATGGAGGTTGATAAGTCTTGAACGCCACAAGGGGATGCCTTGATAAGCCAAAAGTTACATGCTTCCATGTAGTAGATAGAATAAGCCAAAAGTTACATGTTGTGGCCGTCACCCCTTATATTTATAGCTATAGGGTGATCTAAAAACCCTAAAAGGCCAAAAGGAAGCCCATTTAGTAGAGGCATATATAGACTATATAGGCCTATATTGAGCTCTTGGCACTATTACAACCCAAATAATGCTAGAAATTGGGCCTAAATTGAACCCACAAAAGTAAAATATCCTTCTTACATAGACAAGAGACTAAGGATACTAGTTAAGCTCATCTAAGACTTGAATTAGGTTGACTAAGCCGTAAGACTTGCTCTAGGTAAAACCTTCTTCAATGGTCGCTTTGGCTTTCACATCTTCAATTAGCACATTAAGTGCTTCTTTCATGTTTTTAGCCTTAGCCCTTGTAATTGGGCCCCCTTTGATACATAATGGATCATCAACAACTTCTAGAGTGGGTTGAGCATATCGTTAGCTTGTTGGGCAAGTTGTTCACTTCCTTTGTCTCTATCTCCAGCGCACTTGCTGAAGGGAGATACTAATAAGTTGGAATCTCGTACGGAAGTGCGTCTGTTCGTAGGCAATCCTAAAGGGACGAAAGGTGATTTGTTCTACAGCCCTATGGATTTGAAGGTAATCGTTAGCACGAATGTTAAATTCTTAGAAGAAGACTATGTGATGGACCACAAGCCCAAAAGTAGACTTGTGCTTGAAGAATTAAGAGGGGGACGTTTCGACCTTAGTATCAACTGTACAAGATGATACACCACAAGTCACTGCACCGCGTGTCACAGAAGATAAACAGGTGGTACCTCGTCGTAGTGGGAGGGTTGTTAAACAACCTAAAAGGTTCATGTTTTTGGGCGAGTCTTTGGACTTGGTCCCTAGTGAATATGAACCGGATCCTTGGACCTATAACGAGGCCCTCCAAGATAAGGATGCAGATTCTTAGCAAAGGACAATGAAATCCGAGATAGAATCTATGGATTCTAATCACGTCTGGGAGCTAGTAGAATCACCTTGGTGTAAAAGCCATTGGATACAAGTGGATTTACAAGAGAAAAGAGAGGATCAGACGGGAAGGTTGAGACCTTCAAATAGGGGTGTCAAAAATCAACACGACCTTCGAGTTGAAATTTTTCGAGTTCGGGTTGACCCGAATTAAATGTTTAGAGGATTTTTAGGTATAAATCAAATTTTATTTTGAATTAATATATTTTTATATATATTAATATCAATATTAGTATGATCATGATGGAGTATTGAGATAAAAACGAAGAATTATAGGGAAAATAGCGAAAAAAGACATTTTGAATCGGTTTTTTCGGGTTATTTGGGTCGGGTTCGGGTTGGTCGGGTTCGGATTCGGGTTTGGGTGTTTCGGGATGAAATCAGGTTCGGGTCGGGTTCGGGTTAGGAGTTAAAAAAAATATATATTCCAACCCGACCCACCCGAATTGACACCCCTACCTTCAAAGCTAGGGTTGTTGCGAAAGCGTATACTCAGAAAGAGGGTATCGATTATGAGGAGACCTTTTCGCCGGTATTCATGCTTAAGTCTAACCGGATTCTCTTATCTATTGCCGCTCATATGGACTATGAGGTATGGCAGATGGACGTCCAGACAGCTTTCCTTAATGGAAGTCTTGAGGAGACCATCTACATGAAGCAACCAGAAGGGTTCCTGGCGAAAGGCAAAGAGTATCTAGTGTGCAAGCTTAATCGGTCCATTTATGGATTGAAGCAAGCTTCACAATCTTGGAACATCCGCTTTGATGAAGTAATCCAGTCACATGGATTTATTCAAAGTTCGGATGAATCATGTGTATATAAGAGATGTGAAAGAAATGTAGTGGTGTTTCTTTTACTTTATGTAGATGACATTTTGCTCATTGGCAACAATGTCAAAATGATGTCAGACGTAAGTGAATGGTTGTCTAAATCCTTCGATATGAAGGACTTAAGAGAAGCGGGACACATCCTTGGGATCAAGGTCATAAGGGATCGCCAGAAAAGGATGTTGTGCTTATCCTGGCTCGTTTTAGTATGGAAAACTACAAGAAAGGTTTTCTACCTTTCAGGAATGGAGTTCCTCTATCTAAGGAGATGTGTCTAAAAACATCAAAGGAGATAGAGGAAATGAATGCGGTTCCTTATGCATCAGTTGTAGGAAGCCTCATGTATGCTATGTTGTGTACGAGACCAGATATCTGCTTTGCCGTGGGCAGGTTAGCAGATATCAGAGTAACCCTGGATAGGGATATTGGACTGCGGTAAAACATATACTGAAATACCTGAGAAGAACTAGGGACTATATGCTGGTTTATCGGGCTGACAAATTACTCCCTGTGAGTTATACGGATTCAGATTTCCAGTCGGATTGGGGCAATAATAAGTCTACCTCGGGGTTTGTGTTTACTTTTAAAGCATTAGTCTACTCTTAGGCTTGTGGTTTATCACATAGTTTTCTTCTAAGAATCTGTCATTAGTGCTAACGATTACCTTCTGATCCTTAAGACTATAAGACAGACCACCCTTCGTTCCCTTTATCGCCTACGAACAAACGTACTTCTGTACGAGATTCCAACTTATCAGTATCTCCCTTTAGCACATGTGTTGGATTACCCCAAATCCAAATATGTCCTAGACTTGGCTTTCGCCCAGTCCACAATTCTATGAGAGTAGAAGGGACTGACTTAGATGGTACCATGTTCAGAATATACGCAGCCGTATCCAAAGCATATCCCCAGAACGAATCATGTAAGTCAGAGTAGCTCATCATTGACCTAACCATTTCCATAAGAGTCCTATTCCTTCTTTCTGTCACACCGTTCTGTTGGAGTGTACCGGGTGCAGTCAGCTGAAACTGAATCCCAGCTTCTGATAGGTATGTCCTAAACTCTCCTAAGAGGTATTCGCCAGCACAATCTGATCACAGTATCTTGATACCTTTACCTTAATGTTTCTCCACATCAGACTTGAACTCTTTGAACTTATCAAAGCATTCAGGCTTGCGGCGCATCAGGTAAATGTATCCATACCTTGAATAATCGTCAATAAAAGTGACAAAGTATTCAAAGTCGCCTCTAGCCTGGATGGACATAGGACCACACAAATCAGAATGAACCATTTCTAACACTTCTTTGGCCTTGTACCCCCTTTACCTTGAAAGGCCTCTTGGTCATCTTACCTTCCAAGCAACAAGACTCACAGGTTGGGAAGTCTTCCACCACCAATGAACCTAAGGGTCCATCAGCTATCAACCTCTGAATTCTACTAAGCTTAATGTGACCAAGCCTAAGGTGCCAAAGATATGTCTGGTTCATTTTAGAAGGCTCCTTTCTCTTATTTAGGTTAGATAATCAGCTATTAACCTCTATTTGCATTGTGGGTGATTTTGGTTCTAGAGTATACAGATTGCCAACCATAGTAACTGAACAGATAATCTCTCTATTTCTCTTTATAACAACTCTGTTATTAAAAGCAATAAAATATCCATCCTTTATTAATTTAGAAACTGACACTAACTTTTTTCTTAAAGAAGGTACATATAAGCAATCTCTCAGGACCAACACTTTATTTCTCTCAAACGATAAATAAAAATCTCCCACTGCAACTACTGCCACCTCCGTAGCATTGCCCATATAGACCACGATTTCCCCATCAGCTAGCCGTCGGGTTTCTTGGAACCCCTGCAGATTATTACAGACATGATCAGTGGCTCCTGTATCTACGCAACAGGTACTGGTAGATAGTACCGCTAAACATGTTTCAATGACTAAGCACGAAGAAATACCTTTGTCTTAACGACAGAGGCAGTTCACCTTCCAGTGTCCAGTTTGCTTACACTTAAAGCACTTGCCTTTCGGCTTCTTCACGCCAGGTCGAGGTCCCTGCGATGCTGCCGCTACTGCCTTCTTGAACCCACCTTGTTTCTTTTTCTTCCTGCCTTTCGGCACAGAAGAAACCTTTTGATTAACCAAGGCCTGCGAACTCTGATGAAATAGGCCCTCTGCAGCTTGGAGTTCTCCTAGCAGTTCCCCCTGTTGGAAACGGATGGCTAGAGAGGGGGGGTGAATATAGCCAATCTCTTTGACTTTAAACACATGTGAGGTTTCTGCACTCAACTTATCAGTAGCACAGCGGAAGAAGCAAAACAAAGGAAGCAGTGCAGTAAACAAAATAGAAATGAAAGCAAGCAAGGACAACTACCAAAACGTCAACAAGAGGGTTTACAAGGTTCGGGGATAACTTGCCCCTACTCCTTGGCGTACCCTTAAGGTGGGTGATCCCTTGATCGTCGACAGATCAAGCCCCGGTGTTCACCGGATATAACGCAACCTCCTTCTCGATGGAGAAACCTCTCCACAGCGTTTCAAACAAGGATATATATTTAAGCTTAATGAAACACAGAGAAAACTCTTACTCAACACCTAGCAAGGACAAGAACACAACGAGCTTATCTTGAGCTCCACCCAGCGACGATCTCACGCAAGGACTCCCTCCTTCGTGTCTTCTCACTGTTGGACTCCAAGCCCCTTGTTCTTTCCTTCCAGCACTCACGTAAGAGTTGGTTGCTTCTCCATTGCGGTTGCTTGCTCAAAATGATGAAGACTTCAGTAACACAGCAAGCCAAGTGTGGAGAACATAAAATCACAGCAAGAACTTCAGCAAGCTCCATCACTTAGGATTCTCAAAAACCCTCGAAAAACTACTTCAACCGAAGTCTCTTCTCGCTTTTGTTTCTCCACCAAGCATCAGATGACACCATCTCTGCAGCTCCCAGCTGCTCATCTGCCAATGCCAGCTACCACTGAGCTATCCCTGGACTCCCTAAGCTTCCCTCAGCTAAGCTCCAATCTCAGCTCCAGTCTGCAGCTCGGCCGTTGCAGCCTGAGATGGGAAAACGGACAAACCTGCTCCAAGGAAAGCCTCCATTGAATTCTCCTTGAGTGTTTGAATTCTCCCCTGTCACCTGCAGCTTAATCAGACTGTTAGAGCAGTAAATCACACAGTAAATCAAATATCAGAAGCAAACAGCAGCGAATCGGATACGATCAGATGCTCTGACCGCGTCTGACAGTGCAATTTAAATTAAAGTGATCGGTCACCGGACCGATCCAGGGCTTGTGGGTCGGTCACCAGACCGATCCACTGCTTCGCTCGGATTCCAAGCTCTCGCGGCTATACACGCCTGATCGGTCACCCGACCGATCAGAGTGAAGCCTGATCGGTCACCAGACCGATCAGAGTGAAGCCTGATCGGTCACTCAGACCGATCAGGACAGATGAACAGTGATTTTTTAATCAGATCCTATCTCTCTGATCGGTCACCGGACCGATCCAGGGTCTGATCCGCAAGGGAACTCACTCACCGTCCGCTCCCTGATCGGTCACCAGACCGATCAGGGGCAAGGCAGCAAGGAAGCAGCCTGCTCCCTGATCGGTCACCGGTCCGATCAGGAGCCACACAGTAGGTTCCCAACCTCATTGTGCGCTCCCTGATCGGTCACCAGTCCGATCAGACATCGCTGGATCGGTCACCAGACCGATCCACGAAGGAGCAGCGTGCCAATGTCCCTGATCGATCACCAGACCGATCCAGGGACTCAAACCTAGCCCTCCAAGCTAGGAATTCATTCACCTTAGCCCTCCAAGCTAAGGATTTTTCCATCTAACTCTACAAGTTGGGAATTTGCACCTAACCCTCCAAGTTAGGACTTTTCACCTAGCCCTCCAAGCTAGGACTTTTCACCTAGCCCTCCAAGCTAGGACCTTTCACCCAACCCTTCCGAGTTAGAACATCATCCAACCTAGCCCTCCAAGCTAGGCACCTGACCCTCTAAGCCAGGACTTTTTCACTTAATTCTCCAGGATGGAAATTTGCACCTAAACCTCCAAGTTAGGACTTTTCACCTAGCCCTCCAAGCTAGGACTTTTCACCCAACCCTTCCGAATTAGGACTTTTCCAACACCTAGCCCTCCAAGCTAGGATTTTTCACACCTAACCCTCCAGGTTAGGATTTTCCAACACCTAGCCCTCCAGACTAGGATTTTCCATACCATGCTTGATCCCCGATCAGGACTTAATCATAGTCAAACATCATCCACCTAAACTAAAATCGGTGTCAACACCAAAACAACAATCAGGGCCAGACTGCATCAACAATCTCCCCCTTTTTGTTGTTTGACAACCCGATTTTAAGTTTAGGGATTCTTAATCAAGTTCTCCAAATTTAGAATCATAGGGGAATCCAGATCCTCCCCCTACAACATGATCATCCTAAACTTAACCAACCACACTCTCCCCCTTTGTCGAATACGAAAAGGGTCTAGACGGGCTGTTAAGTTCAACCATACTCCCCCTCAACCCTAGGGGTATCCCAAAACAACATGGATTTGATTGAATATTGATAAGCATATGATCTCATATGGCAAAAAGATATAGGCATGGCAAAACAGACATATGTATCATATGAGTATGGTAGCATAAGCATGGCAAGCAAACATGCAAATAGTAGTCATCATAGCATCAACAAGAAGCATAATTATGGCAATCCATAAAATACCCAAATAAAACACAAGATGCAATACACATGCATCACAGTCAAAATTCGCGTGGCAGAAGACCACAATAGGCAAGTCAAGGGGCATACAGCCTGAGAGTCATACAAGGCAAGAGATCAGAAAGTCAAATGTCAAACAGAATAGTATCAATCGTCAACGGCATCATCGTCGGAATCATCGATATATATGATATGCTCGGGTGAAGGGCCACTGGGGGAAGCACCATCAGGAAATGTATGATGATACCACTCTTCATACCATTTGTCCTGGAGTGAGCTCATCTCAGAGGCATCAGATGCTAGGGCATCAAGACGGCGATCAAAGGACTGAAACTCGGAGCGAACTTCTTGTTGCCAGAGCTCGGAAATGTGTAACTCGTGCTCCATCATCCGCTCTATCTCCGCAACCTGCCAGCGTAGATCAGGAGCCCACTCATCATAATCTGCAGAAATAGCTGGCGGCCCCTGGTCATGAGCTGCTCTCGGTAGCTCCTCCTCGCGTCTGCGAGCCTTCCACCTAAGCCCCTGGTGCCCAAGAACAATGCCGGACTGAGCGAGCATGATACGATCCAGACGGCAGTCCTGTCGAATCATGGGCACAATGCGGCCCTGTGAAACATCGATGCCAACTGATTCCAGCCAGGCAGTGATGATATGACCGAATGGCATATAGACTGACTGGGAGGACGGCATATAGTGGCGATGATAGAGAAATAGACCAAAGCCACTGGGTCAAAGTCTAACTGCTGATGCATCCCATAGAGCATCAAACAGTGGAATGGTCGAATCTCATCAAGGTGTTTCGAAGTAGTTGGAAGGAGACAGTTGGTGATGATTTTAAACAACACATAGTCAACAGGAGAAAGACGAAGAGCAGGAAAAGTGGGAAAGTCACGGGTGCGCTCACCAGAACCCCTGGCCTGGGATGGCCTAGAAAGTACTCGTAGATGGAATCAGGAGTCACTCCATCGAATGGAACCGGAAGGGGATTAGGAGGATAAGGATAGAGAAAGAAATCATTGTCTGACCGGCGACAGCCGAGAAAAGCAGTGAAAATAGATCGATTAAACTCAAGATCAATACCGGCAACACGGGTCCTCCACCCCATTCTCACTCCACTCACCATGTTGTTATAGAATTCAGAGACCAAGTCAAGGTTGATTGGCCTCTCAAGATAAAGAATGGATTGGAGATTATAATGTGTGATAATGTGTCGGATGGTTGGGCAATGTTCATAGATGAAGGAATGGTCTATAGTTCGACATGGCATTAACTTGAAATTGTGCCACTGGAATTTGAGAGCAAGACTAATACTCTGAAATCGATGCAAAAGGTGGATCCGCCACCCTAACGGCCCCTTGACTCTGCCCCACAAGTGTCTAGAGGGGGTAAATCACGCTGAATGCTGGGTAGGTGAGGCACCCAGGCGCGAGGGACATTTTTTAAACAGTAGCCGAGGTTTTACCCCCCACGCATACCGTCGACCCTCGAACCCACGCCCTCCGATGCAAGCGGTGAGTACCTCACCAGCTGATCCAGCCCGTGGGGGCCTAATACTCTGAAATCGAGTATGTTGTGGTGGTGGAGGCCTTGGAGACGGTGTAGCTATCGAAAGATCTTTGCCCTTTGAACTCTCCACCATAGGTTCTTTACCCTTAGAAAACTTCCTAAAGAGTTGAATTAATCATACAATCATGATTTAATCAGAGAAGTGATCACATATTGTTTGAGTTGAAGAAAATAAGTTGAATCACAAGTTTAAGAATTGATCATCATCGGTAAGACCCAATCATAAGGTAGATATTAAATCAAAAAGAGGACAATAACGAGGTGAAAGATGAATTTGATCATTTGGTGAGGTCACGGCAAATACACGAGGGTCACAAATACACCAAGAACAACACCAAACCATGATTAGCCTCAAAACACAATTTTATGAACTGATTTGAAGGAAAAAACTGAGATCAAAACTTACTTAGCTGCCATTGGTGAGATTTTGAGTCGCAAAGAGAAAAACGCTTGCGCAGGAGTGGCTCTCGACGCAAGAGACGAAATGCGAGCCCCTTTAGCAAGAGAGAAACTCGCAGGAAGACACAGAGCCGGTGGAAACTTCTTAGAACTGCACGCTCACACTCACGAGAGGAAGACGAGGTCACAGGGAACGCTCTCGCACGAAGCAAAAGTTGCGCGAGTGGGAGGTTTTGGCGCTAGGGTTTGGCAATGAGAGGGTTTTCGCGTAGTTAATCGGTTAGTGGATCGGTCCACCAACCGCAATTTAATGCTATGGAACGGATCACCGTTCGATCTGATAGCGCCCAGACCGATCAGGCTATAGCCTGATCGGACTGACCTGGGCCTGATCGGTCGGGTGACCGATCAGGCGCGCTCCTGATCGGTCGGCTTACCGATCAGGCGCGCTCCTGATCGGTCGGCTTACCGATCAGGACACGAACAGTAGGGTTCGAAGAAAAACGGCTGGGCTCCCTGATCGGTCTGTGGACCGATCACCATAGGGTGCCAGATCGGTCCGGGGACCGATCCAGGCTAGCTCAGTACACTTAGCAAATTTTTGGAAGGTCACTGCATGCCTCGCTGATCGGTCTGTGGACCGATCACCACAGGAAGGAGCCAGATCGGTCCGGGGACCGATCAGCCCTATGCCTGATCGGTCCGTGACCGATCAGGGTTCCTGATACTCCCTGATACGAACTGAAATGTTCAGTTTCAGAATTTCTGAATTTTTCCAAGAAGATCTGACGAAGTTTATCGAACTTGGACATGATCTCATGACTAAAATTGATACCTGAACAAGGATCAAAAGTCCTTATAGGTTCAACAATCACTTTGATCCATCTAAATAGAAACTCAATCAACAACCATTCAAGCAATTTCAACTAAGTTTGTATCAAATCCAATGTTCCAATCAGGTTTCCTTGATTGGAATGTCCAAGTATGATCATGGAGCCATATACACATATGTTATGCAATGGTTTTCCCCATACTTGGTCACCACAGTGATTATTATCTCATCAACTTAATTTCTCAAGGGATGCATTAACATTTTGAGAAATTTAGTTGATCCTAACATCTCACCCCATATCTAGCAAACAAAAACGTTTTGGTCAACCTTATAGTTTGTGTGAGATGTTCCCAAGGTTACCCAATTGTTTCCCAACAATTTCGAAATAATCATGAAGGGTTTGAATGCATTTTGAAATTCATGAAGCGCGACACATTCTCAACTCCCGTCTTAGAAAACTAAATTCATTTTCGGGAAGTGGTTTAGTAAAAATGTCGGCTAGGTTTGATTTGGACTCTACATGAGAGAGTACAATATCTCCCCTAGCCACATGATCCTTAATGAAGTGGTGACGCACCTCAATATGTTTGGTCCTAGAATGATGGACTGGATTCTTGGTTAAGTTAATTGTGCTTATGTTATCACATACACTTGCACACCCTTGTAACTCAATCCATAGTCCTCTAAAGTATGTATCATCCACAACAATTGAGATACACTCTCTCCCATGGCGATATATTCTGCCTCGGTCGTGCAGAGAGCAACACAATGTTGCTTCCGACTTGACCAACTTACTAAGGACGAACCTAAGAATTGGCAACCCCCACTTGTGCTTTTCCGGTCCAACTTACATCCAGCGTAGTTGGAATCCGTATAGACAATTAAATCAAAAGATTCGGTACGGGGGTACCATAGACCGACTCCAATCGTGCCTTTGAGATATCTCAAAATTCGCTTAACGACGATTAGGTGAGATTCCTTGGCACAAACTTGATACCTAGCGCACATACCTACAGCAAATAGAATGTTTGGTCAGCTGGCTGTGAGGTATAGCAAACTACCTATCATGCTTCAATATTGAGTTAGATCAACGAGTTTACCACTCTCATCATTGTCTAATCTTGTGTTTGTAGCCATGGGAGTGGTTACCTCTTTTGAATCATTCATGTTGAATTTGCGAAGCATTTCTTGTGTATACTTTGATTGGTGCACATGGATACCATCGCGAGTTTGCTTGATTTCAAGTCCAAGGAAGTAGGTCAACTCTCCCACTAGACTCATTTCAAACTCACTCTCCATGTGTCCAATGAACTCATTTAAATAGCCCTTATTATTTGAGCCACAAATTATGTCATCGACATATACTTGGGCTACAAAAATGTTGTCACCATCTCTTCGTAGAAATAGTTTAGGGTCTATTTGGCCTCTAACAAAGCCCTTCTCAATCAAGAATATCGACAACCGCTCATACCAAGCTCGGGGTGCTTGTTTAAGGCCATAAAGTGCCTTTTTGAGCTTGAACACGTGGTTTGGGAATTCGGTACTCTCAAACCCCGGAGGTTATTCGACGTAGACCTCTTCTCTAATCAAACCATTTAGGAAGGCCGATTTGACATCCATTTGGTATAATTTGAAGCCACGATGTGCTGCAAATGCAAGCATCAATCGGATGGACTCTAATCGTGCCACGGGAGCATAAGTCTCATTATAATCAAGGCCTTCAACTTGACTGTAGCCCTTGGCTACCAGTGCCTTGTTTCTAATGATTTCTCCCTTATGGTTTAATTTGTTTTTGAAGACCCATTTGGTTCCAATAATGGTGGTCTTCTTGGGTCTAAGGACTAAGTCCCGAACTTGACTCCTCTCAAATTGACCTAGTTCATCTTGCATTGCAATGATCCAATCGGGATCACTTAATGCTTTATCAATTTTCCTAGGTTCAATTTCGGAAATTAGGTCAACTTCATTAGCCTCATTCCGGAAGAATGATCTAGTCCTAACCCCATGATGGATGTCTCCAACAATTTGGTCTTGGGGATGACTAGAGGTTAATCTAATTTGCCTAGGAGTTGGTGGTGATTCTTGAACGGGTTCACTAGACACAAGTTCAGCCTCAGGATCCGGCTGATCAATGGGTTGTCTAGGTTCACCGTCATCAAACTCATCACCATCAACAACACTTGGAGTGTCTTTCAAACTTAGTCTCCTAAGTTCGAGTTGAACTCCTTCGTTTTCTGATTGGTCAATTGATTTTGGAATTTCTTCAAAGACCACATCAGAGGACACTTCAACTAATTTAGATTTCTTGTTGTAGACTCGGTAGGCCTTGCTAACGAGAGAATACCCGACTAGTATCCCTTCATCAGCCTTTGCCGTGAACTTCCCAAGGTGGTCCTTGGTGTTTAGAATAAACACCTTACAACCAAACACCCTAAGGTGTTTAACCGTAGGTAGTTTTCCAAACCAAAGTTCATGGGGAGTCTTTCCTAAGAACCTATGGATGAGGACTCTATTTTGCACATAGCAAGCTGTATTTACAGCTTCAGCCCATAAGTAACTCGGGAGTGAGTACTCATTAAGCATGCTTCGTGTAGCCTCTTGAAGAACACGGTTCTTGCTCTCTACAACACCATTTTGTTGTGGGGTTCTAGGAGTAGAGAACTCATGCTTATAACCTCTATCTTGACAAAATTCTAAAAACCTTTAGTTTTGAAATTCACCTCCATGATCACTTCTATTTGTCTTAATGGTTGATGATTTTTCATTTTCAACTTTTCTACAAAAAGAAATGAAAATATCTAAGGTTTGGTCCTTATATTTTAAAAAGTAAGTCCATGTATATCTAGTGAAATCATCAATAATCACAAAGCAATACCTACTTCCGTTCAATGATATGATAGTACTACAATCAAATAGATCCATATGAAGTAAATCTAATGCATTGGAAGTACTTACAACGTTTTTACCTTTATGTGCAGATTCTGTTTGCTTACCCATTTGACATGCATCACAAAGTTTGTCTTTCTCATACTTGATGCTTGGTAAGCCACGGACTAGTCCCTTGTTGGCCAACTTTCGGATGTTCTTCATGTTAACATGTGCTAACCTCCGGTGCCAAATGGTGGACTCTTCTTCTTTTGACATGAAACACTTAGCAAAAGCATTAGTAGCTCTTTTAAATGAAACTTGATAAATATTGTCTACTCTTGCTCCTACTAGTACCGTGTCCAAGGTGTCATTTTATCTAACTAGACATTGACTTGGTTGGAAGTCAATTGTGTAACCCGTGTCACACAATTGACTCACACTTAGGAGATTAAATTTCATCCCCTTGACCAGAAGGACATTTGAAATTCTAAGACATTCGGATATTTGAATGTCTCCTATCCCTATGACCTTAAGACTACCATTGCTACCAAATGATACATTACATCTACTTTTCTTGTGAAGTGTGGTAAACAATGATCTATCCCCGGTCATGTGTTTGGAGCATCCACTATCAACGAACCAAGTTGATAGATGCTCCCCCTCAATCATAACCTACACAATTCGAAAAATAGAAGTTTTAGGTACCCAAACCTTGGGACCTAAAGCATCAACTAAACATGACTTAGGCACCCATTCCTTGACCATTTTCTTTAGGATTTTGGGTGTCCTAGATTGTCTCATATCAGTCCTAGACATGAGAGACACAAATGACGGTTCCTTAGGACGGTAACCAATATCGGCCCTATTGTAAACCACCCTTTGGGCATTTAGGATCATATCTAGGGTCTTAGAGCTAGTTGAGAATTTCCCAAGAATATTCTTGAGCTTCTCAACTTCACTCTTCAATGATTGGTTTTCCTCTACTAGCAATTCATCATGCAAATCATTGACTTCCTCAACCTTAAAGGACTTCAAATTTTCAATTTCAAGTTTCAATGATTTAATTTCATCTTCTAGCAGTTCAACATGTAAATTATCAATGTTATCATCCCTAGATGCTTTCAATTGACAATTTCTAATTGCAATGCTTTAACCTTATTTTTGGACATCTCAATTGCTCTATAACACTTTTCAAGCTCGGGAGAAGTTACCTCTTCATCATCCGAAGATGATAAAGCCGCGTTTGAGGAGCTTGAAGATTCATCACTGCTCTCCTCTCCAAGAGCCATGAGTGCCACTTGCCTTGTGCTCTTCTCCTCCTTCTTGTTTGACCGGTCCCCTACAACTAAGGCAATCCCCTTCTCCTTGGGGCCTTTGTTACCCATTTCATGCAATTCCATCTCACAAAATAAATCATCTAACTTTACAATAGATAGATCCTTGGATACTTTGTAGGCATCCACCATGGATGACCACAAAGCATTCCTTGGAAATGCTTTCAAGACATACCTCACAAGGTCACGATTCTCGACCTTTTCATCAATTGAATGAAGCTCATTAAGGACTTCCTTGAACCGGCTATGAAGCTCACTTACTGACTCATTCTCCTTCATGGAGAGATTTTGAAGTTGATTGAGGAACAAGTCCCACTTTGCGATTCTAGAGTCTCGGGTGCCTTCGTGAAATTCAATGAGTTTGTTCCAAAAGTCCTTTGCACTTGTGAAAGGACCAACCTTGATGAGTTGGTCTTTGTTCATGCAACATTGTAGAGTGGCAACCGCCTTCGCGTCGGCTTCACTCTTCCGAGTTTGTTCAGCAGTCCACCTCCACGACTCAAGCTCTTTGCCTTCGTCATCCTTAGGAGGGGTGAATCCCTCCTTCACCGCGAACCAAGTGTGGATGTCCATCTTCAAATAGTATTCCATCTTTGATCTCAAATATTGAAGTCAACGCCAACAAAGAATGGAGGTCGGGTGGTAGAGAAACCTTCTCTCAATGCCATCTTGTTGAAAACTCTTGGATGTTAAGCCGTAAACAGAGCCCCAAGCTCTGATACCACTTGTTGGAAACGGATGGCTAGAGAGGGGGTGAATATAGCCAATCTCCGGAGGTTTCTGCACTCAACTTATCAGTAGCACAGCGGAAGAAGCAAAACAAAGGAAGCAGTGCAGTAAACAAAATAGAAATGAAAGCAAGCAAGGACAACTACCAAAACGCTAACAAGAGGGTTTACAAGGTTCGGGGATAACTTACCCCTACTCCTTGGCGTGCCCTTAAGGTGGGTGATCCCTTGATCGTCGGCAGATCAAGCCTCGGTGTTCATCGGATATAACGCAACCTCCTTCTCGGTGGAGAAACCTCTCCACAGCGTTTCAAACAAGGATATAGATTTAAGCTAAATGAAACATAGAGAAAACTCTTACTCAGCACCTAGCAAGGACAAGAACACAGCGAGCTTATCTTGAGCTCCACCCAGCGACGATCTCACGCAAGGACTCCCTCCTTCGTGTCTTCTCACTGTTGGACTCCAAGCCTCTTCTTCTTTCCTCCCAGCACTCACGTAAGAGTTGGTTGATTCTCGATTGCGGTTGCTTGCTCAAAATGATGAAGACTTCAGTAACACAGCAAGCCAAGTGTGGAGAACACAAAATCACAGCAAGAACTTCAGCAAGCTCGAACACTTAGGATTCTCAAAAACCCTCGAAAAACTGCTTCAACCGAAGTCTCTTCTCGCTTTTGTTTCTCCACCAAGCATCAGATGACACCATCTCTGCAGCTCCCAGCTGCTCATCTGCCAACGCCAACTACCACTGAGCTATCTCTGGACTCCCTGAGCTTCCCTCAGCGAAGCTCCAGTCTGCAGCTCGGCCGTTGCAACCTTGAGATGGGAAAACGGACAAACCTGCTCCAAGGAAAGCCTCCATTGACTTCTCCTTGAGTATTTGAATCCTCCCCTATCACCTGCAGCTTAATCAGACTGTTAGAGCAGTAAATCACACAGTAAATCAAATATCAGAAGCAAATAGCAGCGAATCGGATACGATCAGACGCTCTGACCGCGTCTGACAGTGCAATTTGAATTAAAGTGATCGGTCACCGGACCGATCCAGGATTTGTGGGTCGGTCACCAGACCGATCCACTGCTTCGCTGGGATTCCCAGCTCTCGCGGCTATACACGCCTGATCGGTCACCCGACCGATCAGAGTGAAGCCTGATCGGTCACCAGACCGATCAGAGTGAAGCCTGATCGGTCACTCAGACCGATCAGGACAGATGAACAGTGATTTTTTTATCAGATCCTAACTCCCTGATCGGTCACCGGACCGATCCAGGGTCTGATCCGCAAGGGAACTCACTCAACGCCCGCTCCAGGGGCAAGGCAGCAAGGATGCAGCCAGCTCCCTGATCGGTCACCGGTCCGATCAGGAGCCACACAGTAGGTTCCCAACCTCACTGTGCGCCCCCTGATCGGTCACCAGTCCGATCAGACATCGCTGGATCGGTCACCAGACCGATCCACGAAGGAGCAGCGTGCCAATGTCCCTGATCGATCACCAGACCGATCCAGGGACTCAAACCTAGCCCTCCAAGCTAGGAATTCATCCACCTTAGCCCTCCAAGCTATGGATTTTTCCATCTAACTCTCTAAGTTGGGAATTTGCACCTAACCCTCCAAGTTAGGACTTTTCACCTAGCCCTCCAAGCTTGGACTTTTCACCTAGACCTCCAAACTAGGACTTTCCAACCCTTCCGAGTTAGAACATCATCCAACCTAGCCCTCCAAACTAGGCACCTGACTCTCTAAGCCAGGACTTTTTCACCTAATTCTCCAGGATGGGAATTTGCACCTAACCCTCCAAGTTAGGACTTTTCACCTAGCCCTCCAAGCTAGCACTTTTCACCCAACCCTTCCGAATTAGGACTTTTTCAACACCTAGCCCTCCAAGATAGGATTTTTCACACCTAACCCTCCAGGTTAGATTTTCCAACACCTAGCCCTCCAAGCTAGGATTTTTCACACCTAACCCTCCAGGTTAGGATTTTCCAACACCTAGCCCTCCAGACTAGGATTTTCCATACCATGCCTGATCCCCGATCAGGACTTAATCATAATCAAACATCATCCACCTAAACTAAAATCGGTGTCAACACCAAAACAACAATTAGGACCAGACTGCATCAACACCCCCAACATATACTCATGCTTGTTCATGTTATAGTTGAGCCAGAACTGCTCAAAACTCCTAGGCAGAGACTGGAGTATAATATCGACCTGGGTTTCCCCGTCGATTTGTGCTCCCAGTACCTCAATCTCATTGAGGTGAGCCATCATTTTTAGGACATGATCCCTAACGGGCATCCCTTCGACCATAGTAGTCGTCATCAGGTTCTTCATCCCATCCTGCAAAACATTCGACATAGATGCCAGAATGTAGCACCGCGCCATCTCATCAGCCTTGACCCACTTCTTAAAGCGCTCCCTCTGCTCTTCACTAGAGTTCTCGCTAGGCTTTTCGGGACAGCCCTAAAAGAGCACATATTTGTACTCTTCAGCAGTAAGGACAATGTCCAGGTTTCTTTTCTAGTCTATATAGTTTGGGCCAGTGTTCCTTAAGTATGGTCGCTAGTGGGTTAAAGGCCATTTTGAAAATCCTGAGAATCACAACATACACTACTTTAGAATTCGAATATAAATTGATTTCTCAAAATAATAAATTTTCGAAATCATCCAACACCTCAAACATCTAGAATTCGTATGCCATGTTAGTGTAGACGTATACGAATCCTACATTCGTTAGAGGAGGTTTTACCCATTAATCTTATTATCTAGTCAACCTAACATTTTGACAAATAAGATTAATAGTTGGTTCTCTTCGGCCATACAAATAATAGCAGTGACTCCGTTGGGGAGGATTCTAATATTTGTATCTAAGTGTTTACCATTACACGACACTAAGAAAATTATTTCCGATTATGTGTCTTCCGTTGGAGAAGTACACACGCTCTTCAATAATTTTCTATAATCTTTTCCAACCCAGTGATCCGCAGAACAAGCCTATCCGTTATGGAGGAAGGCACTCAGAGCCAACGCGCGGGCTTATTCGCATCACTTATTGGATTGTAATGGAGGCCACTGAACCCTTAGGGTCCCTCTCCCATTTAGTTATTTAATTTGAGGAATTTTAACAAGCACACACATGACAAGCAAATAACCAACATAATGAAAAAGAAAATCATAGATTTTCCAACTTTTCATGGCCTTGGTCTCCAATGCGCCTCCAGTCGTGTCGTCACCTCGTCCACTCCTCTCTTCCTTATGCGCAAGCCACCTTGAGCGATCTCCGAGCCGAGATGACTAGCTAATATTTACATCATTGATCCTATACTGCACGAAGGAGTGTGCATAAAATCTAGATCAAATGTAAACAAAAAGCTTGACTAAATACGTGTCATATTTAATTACAAAAATTAAATACTACTTAGCCTCGTCAACCCCGAGGATTTAATTAATTACAAAAATAGCATAACCATTCATACATAACAATTATTTGGCCATAATAAGTTGGAACCTAGTGCCTACAACACAAAGTTAGCCTACGCATATCGACATATCTTTCAGCAAAATAAAACATATGAAAAAGTGCAAGTAATTAATCAATCCTAAACACAAAATCGGAATCCTCAGCTCTGATACCAATTGTTGGGTATGGCTTGGCGGGATTCCCTAGCGAATACTTGGTCGTCCTTGAGAGACCTCTCCATGTCTACGGATTAAAAATTAATCTGAATGGAGAGCTGTCTCCCAACGACCATCTCGTCATCATATCGTTCGGTACGAATTACAACTTGGCCTATAACAAAGATCGTGTCTTGTAATTCTCCTAACCGAACGACCGCGGAGGAGACGACAAGTGGATCGTCGGTTCTTGTGTTTATGATCGGGGTCCAATTAATTAATTATTAACCATGATTCAAAATCAAAATAATTAACTAATACACATAAATGACGAAGCAAGAAACCAAAGGAGTTAAGGAAGAGAATTATACCTTCCCTTTACCTCGTGGAGAAACCTTATGTCCCTTCCCTGCCTGACGTAGTGTGGGCGACGAGCTACCGAGAATCGAGATCACCAAGGCGTTCCAAGAGAGTTCTTCTTCTTGACCTAGCTGAAACAAGAAACCCTAAAAATTAGGGTTTCCCTTGCGCCGACACTTTCTTCCTCTTCCCTTGCGCTGCCGGCCACCGGAGCCACCCAAGCACCGCCGGACCAGCAGCAGACCTCGAGAGGAAGGAGAAGAAGATGACGGAGAGAGTCCTTACCCAACCGGCCGAAACACTTCTCCACTTCCAAGCTTGCGGCGCCGCCGCACAGCTCCCTTGCGCTGCCTCCCGCCGGCCGCCGGCTGCTCCTCCACCGCCGCTGAGCACCACAAAAGGAAGAGAAGGGTCCTTCCTTGTTTCTGTGAGTCCCAGTCGTGAGTTGGTGGAGAAGAGAAGAAGAACCGAGGAGGAGAAGTTCTCTTCTTCGGCTGAACCCTAGGAGAGAGAACAGAGAGAGGAGAGGAGAGGAAAGGCTAGGCTGTCAATTCTTGGATTAAGCCTTAGCTTCATGATCCCATGGGGTATTTATAGGGCTAAGGTAGGGACCAAGAGGAGGAGTTGGATCTTGGCCCACTAATTGATCTAAAACTAATCCATTAATTAAGATTAATTCCATTAAAGGATCTTAATTGAACTGCCTCACCAACCCCCATATTTTCATATGGGCTTCACCTATTATGAGTCATCCATCCCCCGGTGTTTAAGATAACGAATGGCCGTCGATTAATTTAAATTACTGACAATTTTAATTAATCGGCATCTGGGTCCTTAACTAGGACCACTCAACCTTATCATCAGGTCGGATCAAATTGCAGGTTTAACATGATGAACCTTTTGAGCTCATCAAGGGGGCATCATCATCCCGACTCACCAGGGCACGGATTCCGTCAATAATCAATGGCACACTATATAATTAATATTTTTTCTCAACTTATCGGGCCTATCGATTTAACAGAATAAATCTCACCCATTGATAAATCAAAGAAATAATAATTAATTATATGTGCCCGTTATTAATATTTCTTCTTGGGGCTTTGGTTAGCAAGTTCGTGTAGCTCCATTTCACAAAATAAATCTTTTAACTTAATAATTGACAAGTCCTTGGAAACCTTATAGGCATCCACCATGGATGACCACAAGGCATTCCTTGGAAAGGCTTTTAGGACATACCTCACTAGGTCTCGGTTTTCTACCTTTTCATCAATGGAGTGGAGACCATTCAATACTTCTTTGAATCGACAATGAAGCATACTTACAGTTTCATTTTCTCCCATTGTCAAGCTCAAGGAGTTTCTTTGGCAGATGTGAAGGGGCCAACCTTGATTAGCTGCTCTTTGTTCATCCCACATTGCAAGGTGACAACAGCTTTGGCATTTGCATTCCCCTTCCGGATTTCCTCAGCCGACCACTTGGAAAACTCAAGCTCCTTTCCTTCATTATCCTTTGGAAGGGAAAACCCCTCCTTGATAGCGAACCACAAGCTCATGTTTGTCTTCAAGTAAAACTCCATTTTTGACTTCCAATATGAAAAATCAGTGTCGTCAAGGAATGGAGGTCGGTTTGTGCTCAATCCTTCTCTTCCAGCCATCGTGCTGTAAGCTCTCGGATGTTAAGCCGTGAACAGAGCCCCAAGATCTGATACCACTTATTGGAACTTGGATGGCTAGAGAGGGGGGGTGAATGTAGACACTTGAACTTTAGCACTTTTCGATTTTCTACACTTCAGAGGTTAGGCAGCAGCGGAAGCAAACCAAAAACAGAGACCAAATGCAGAAACTAAACCCTAAGCTAAGCACAAACAAAAGAAACGCTAACAAAGAGGATTTACAAGGTTCGGGGATAACTTGCCCCTACTCCTTGGCGTGCCCATAAGGTGGGCGATCCCTTGATCGTCGGCAGATCAAGCCCCAGAAAATCCGGATAGAATGTAACCTCCTTCTTGGTTGAGTAACCCCCCCACAGCGTTTCAAGATAAATCAAGTATTAAGTACAGGAAACACAAGAAGGATCTTACTGAGCACTTAGAACCTCAAGAACACAAGCAAACTCCTCACCGAGCTTCACTCAGCGCAGATCTCATGCAAGAACTCCCTTCTTTGTGTCTTCTCGCTGATGGACTCGCCAAGCTTCTTGTTTCTCTTCCAAGTGCTCAAGTATCACACGGTTGCTCGAGCGATGGATCAACAGATCAGAGTAATCGCACAAGTATGGAGCAAAAGCTTTTGATGATGGAGAACTGATAGAACAGCAAGAACACCCTTCTCAGCGTTGTTTTTAGACTTCTTCGCCACCTTGCGCTTAAGTCACTCCCACTGCTCACAGGTTACAGCCATCTCACTGCAGCCTCCAGCTGCTCACCTGCAACTCACCTACCACTGAGCTCTCCTGGACTCCCTGAGCCTCCCTCAGCTGAGCCCCAGTCAGCAGCTCCAGTGGCGCCAGCAACCGTTGCAACCTGAGATGGCAAACGAACAAACTTGCTCCAAGGAAAGACTCCCATTGACTCTCCTTGAGTGTTTGAATCCATTCCTGTCACCTGCACACTTAATCAGACCATTAGCACAGCAAATCAAGCAGAGAATCAAATATCAAAGATTAAGAATAGAGAAAACAATTGTGTTCAGACGTGTTAAGAGCGTCTGACAGCGCATTTTGATTTAAAGTGATCGATCACCGGACCGATCAGGATATCCCTGTAGGGTTTTTCGGGCCGCGAAAACCGCTTTTTCGCGTCGCGAAAACCCCGAAAGCCCCAAAAGTAAGGATCCGAGCGAAGAAAGACATTTCAAAAATTATACGAGTGCTCGTTTACATGCTTCAAAACCCGATCTACTTCTAGATCTAAAGAAAGATAACCATTTTACCTTTGGTGCGTGCCCCGCTTAATCCCGCTTGCTCCTCGGTTGGTGTCGGATCTCAAGGTTGCAAAGTAGCAACCCTCTAGAAGTATCCACGCGAACAAAAGTAGATGGATGAAATCCTTTAGGTGTGCTAGCACCTTATAGGATTCGGCCAAGAGGAGAAAGAGAAGAAGAACTCCAACAAATTGGAGAGGAAGAAGAGAAGACACAACTTAATGAAAAATGGAACAAAAAACCCTTTTGTTCTCCCCTTGTGGCCGGCCATGGCCATTAAGTGGCCGGCCATAACCTCCCTTCATTTGAATTCAAATTCAGATGGGGGGAGTTACAACCTTGGAAATGATGTGGCATCCACACTTAGTCAAAAACCAAGCCAAGTCATCACTTGGTCAATTCAATGTGAGGTGGTCTTTTGGTCAAGTCAAACTTGACCATTAATCTTCCTTGATAAGGTGGCATCCACACTTAATGCTCTTGATGATGTGGAGCATCATCAATGGTTGGCACCATGCCAATTCATCACAATGATGTGGTATTAAGTCAAGTCTAACTTGAGGTGGATTTGGGTCAAGTCAAACTTGCCTTTTATGGACTTTCCATATTTAGTCAAGTCAAACTTGACTCCATTTCTTCTCCCATGTCAAGTCTAACTTGAAGTGGAACCAAGTCAAGTCAAACTTGATTTGGGTTTGGGTCAAGTCAAACTTGCCTTTTATGGACTTTCCATATTTAGCCAAGTCAAACTTGACTTCATTTTTCTCCATCTATTTGTTCTTTGCGTGTGACCCTATAGGTTCTTGTAACGTTGGCAATGCTTCTAACCTCTTAGAAACATAAGCAATGAGCGGTATCTAGCAACACATCATTGCTACCCAAGTTACAAGAATGTTGAGATCCAACATCACCAATGTGACTAATAATTGTGACCATCACAATATGTGACAA
Organism: Boesenbergia rotunda; assembly: GCA_024364735.1. NCBI lineage: Eukaryota > Viridiplantae > Streptophyta > Magnoliopsida > Zingiberales > Zingiberaceae > Boesenbergia > Boesenbergia rotunda. The sequence goes on along the minus strand of JAGFNQ010002636.1, from coordinate 16,526 downwards.
CGTCCTTCTATCCTCGATATCTAGATCGATCTTTCATGAGGCATAGACCGTGTCATCCTCCAATCAATCTAGGTGTCTTGAACTCCAAGTAGACTCACTATAATCAAATAAGCTCAATATCTCATATTGCCTTATTTGGGCATGGCCATGCACTTAGTGATCTCACTCTATCAAGACTATGATATCTCTCCCGTCATATAGGAGGGATAGATCCCATCTACATCACTCACATCCCTCCGCATAATTTGTTACATACCCAGTAATCGCCTTTATAGTCCACCCAGTTACGGGTGACGTTTGACGAAACCAAAGTACATAACTCCTTATGTAGGGAACTATGGTGACTTCAGGTCTAAGGATTAATAGTCATACTAATAGTCACATGAGAAAGTATATGACACTCATATAACGATCCATGATACTTTCTCATGGTGGGTCATTCAGTATACATTCTCCAATGCATACCCATGTGTCAACTTGATATCTCATATCCATGACTTGTGAGATCAAGTCATCGTTTTGACCTACATGCTAGTCTCTATGCATTAACATTGTCCCTGAATGTTAATACTTGACTAGGAATAATTAAGAGTAGTGTTCTCTATATCATCTCACTATCGATTCAAGTAATCGATTGATATAGATAAGAACCTTCTACTCAAGGACGTTATTATACTAAGTTATTTGGCACTGAAACACATAAGTACAATAACCATAAGAAATGCCTTTATATATAAGAAATATATACAAGAATATGATACAATGAGTCCAAAAAAGTAATCATCATATGATTGGCTCTAGGGCTCTCACTAACAATCTCCCACTAGCACTAGTGCCAATCGCTGTAGTATCTAATACCCAATGACCTAGTGTGACCATCATGCTTCATCTGTGCTAAAGCCTTGGTCAAGGGATCTGCGACGTTAGCCTCTGTGGGTACTCTGCAAATCTTCACATCTCCTCGATCGATGATCTCTCGAATGAGATGGAATCGCCGTAATATGTGTTTGGTCCGCTGATGTGAGCGAGGTTCCTTAGCCTGCGCAATAGCTCCATTGTTGTCACAATAGAGCTGTACTGGGTCGGCTATACTAGGAACCACTCCAAGCTCAGTAATGAACTTGCGGATCCAAACTGCCTCCTTTGCTGCCTCAGATGCAGCAATGTACTCAGCTTCTGTTGTAGAATCAGCAACTGTATCCTGCTTTGAACTCTTCCAGCTGACAGCGCCACCATTTAAGCAAAACACGAACCCTGACTGCGATCTGTAGTCATCCTGGTCAGTTTGGAAGCTAGCATCACTGTAACCCTTTACAGTTAGCTCCTCTTCGCCTCCAAATATCAAGAAATATTCTTTAGTCCTTCTCAAGTACTTAAGAATATTCTTGACTGCTATCCAGTGACGTTCACCTGGATCTGACTGGTATCTGCTCGTCATGTTGAAAGCATACGAGACATCAGGACGAGTACATAACATGGCGTACATGATAGATCCTATGGCTGAGGCATAAGGGATCTTGCTCATGCGGTCTCTCTCCTCTCTAGAAGAGGGACCTTGAGTCTTCGAAAGACTCACGCCATGTGACATTGGCAGATTTCCCTTCTTGGAATTCTGCATGGCAAACCGTTGCAAAACGGTATCAATGTATGTACTCTGACTTAGACCAAGCAATCTCTTAGATCTATCTCTATAGATCTTAATGCCTAGAATGCAGGCTGCTTCACCTAAGTCCTTCATTGCGAAACAAGTCCCCAACCAAGTCTTCACCTAAGTCCTTCATTGCGAAACAAGTCCCCAACCAAAAAAGTAATCATCATATGATTGGCTCTAGGGCTCTCACTAACAATCCCAGACCGATCAAGCTCCAACCTGATCGGTCCCCAGTGAGAAACCTGGGATCACAAGCTTGTATGATCGGTCACCCTGACTGATCATCATATCGGTCACCAAACCGATACAGAAATCTGGTTGCCACAATCCCACCTGAAATACACGGCTGATCGGTCACCAGACCGATCAGGACACTCCCTGATCGATCAGGCTCCAGTCTGATCGGACAGGGTGAGAAACCTCGCGATAGTTGATCGTTCAGATTGATCAATCAAGGTTTCTCCCTGATCGGTCACGAGACCGATCAGGAGCCGACCAGTAGGTTTGCCAAAGTTACTGGAAGCTCCTTGATCGGTCACCAGACCGATCAGACATCGCTGGATCGGTCACCAGACCGATCCACGAGGGAACTTCGTGCCAACTTCCCTGATCGGTCACCAGACCTATCTGGGCAAAGCCAAACACACTCTAAGTCAAGAGAACTGGCTCCCAGCCTCCCCTGACTCGTGCTCAGTCTCTCGGACCAAGACTCCGTGCCCAGTCTCACTCACCGGGACTTCAACCTAGCCCTCCAAGCTAGGACCTGGCTCTCCAAGCCAGAGTTTCATCCAACTTAGCTTCCCAAGCAAGGACCTGGCCCTCCAAGCCAGGATTTCATCCAACCTAGCTCTCCATGCTAGGACCTGGCTTCACTCACCAAGATTTCAATCACCTGGCTTCACTCAATAGGATTTTAATCACCTGGCTTCACTCACCAGGACCCGGCTTCACTCACCGGGATTTCAACCTAGCTTCACTCACTAGGATTTCAATCACCTGGCTTCACTCACCAGGACCCGGCTTCACTCACCGGGATTTCAACCTAACTTCACTTACTAGGATTTCAATCACCTGGCTTCACTCACCAGGACCCGGCTTCACTCACCGGGATTTCAACCTAGCTTCACTCACTAGGTGTGCCTAGCCCCACTAGGTCTTTTCCCATGCCAGCGTGCGATCTCCCGATCCACCTGGACTTAACCCGGATTCATTCAACCAAACTTCAATCAAAGTTAAATTCGTGTCAAACATCAAAATAACAATCAGGGTCAGATTGCATCAACAGTCCTGATTCGAGGAATTGGGCACTAAGTCATGGCCGAGGGTTGGGCACCGAAGACCTGACCGAGAGTTGGGCAATAAGTCCTGGTCATGGACTGGGCACGAAGTCCTGATCCGGAAGATCGGGGAAAAGCCCAACCGGAGGAGCCGATTGGCAAAAGGTAAATTCTCCTGAGAGGAGTAGGCGAGGACGCCTTCCTCGTAGGAGGGAACACTAGGCGTCGGTTCGACCTAGGGTTCCATTTGGGAAGCCCAAAGTCAGAACCAAGACAGCGCAGGCTGTTAACTAAATTTAATTTATGTATTACTTGTGTTTGGAACTAACCCTGGTTGCAGGAACAAAAGATGGGGTTCTCTGCTTCCCCGGCACCTGTATGAATACAGGCGCCCCAGAAGGGTGTTTTCCAGCAATCTACGATGATGAAACTCCACGTCAGCAAATGAGGCGCCCGTGACAATACAGGCGCCCCAGTCGTCCCAAGCGCCTTAGTTGAAAGGATAAGCACTGGCCAAGTATGCGGATGAGGATTCACGCAGAAGGCCACACGTGTCAGGTGCCCTATTCAACACAGGCGCCCCAGACGACTATATATAAAAGGGTTCACCCCCTTGCTTCCAGACAACACTTCTTCCATCGTAAATACTCAAGCACTCTGCTCTATCTTTTTTGTGCTCAAGTCTTAAGTGCCAACAACGACTCGCTGCTCCGATCTTCGAGTCATTTTCTGGTCGTCAGTATTTGTTTAATTTAATTGCTTACTTTTTCAATTCTGTATTCGTGCTCAAATTTTATAACCCTTTTGCGAAATATAGAATTGCCCAACATAAACGATCAAGGAGCGTGGGCCTTGGAGTAAGAGCCGATCTAGACTCCGAACCAAGTAAAAGAAAAGCGTGTTAACACTGTTTGAAATTTCCACTGCATATTACTCTTTTTATATCCGAAAAATTTTATCGATATTCACCCCGCACCGCACCCACCCTCTATCGATTCTAAACGATCCCATAAGTGGTATCAGAGCGGGTGGCTCAAATCTGGTGCAATCACAGATCGAGCAATTTTCGGATTTCGTTTAAATTATCTTTTTCAATCATAACTTTTTCATTCATCGCAGTTTGTGCAACACCACTCGATTTTTTATTATTATTATTATTTTTGCTACCGCACTACTAATCCAAGGCTTAGTCTTGGAACAAAGTTTTGTTGTATAAATTTTTAGATCTATGGCCAACCAAGAAAATCATAGAAGAAAAAGCAACAACCAATATCCGAGTCCGACTCAGATTTAGAGTTTGACGACAATGGAGTAAAACTGGTCCGGTTGGCTCGTGACTACTACAAGGTGTTGAAGAATCAAACGAGCGAAAAGAATACGACTCAGAAGAAGGATGATCCAACTAAACCCTCAACAAACCAGTGCCCTACTCGTAAGCGTCGTTCTTCACCACCTACGACAAAGGAACCAATTCCAGGAGCGCGAAAGGACAAGAGTCGCATTCGGTGCTTCAAGTGCTAGAAGTTTGGGCATTACAAAGATAAATGCATAAAAGGAAGTCCCAACGATACAGAACAACCAACCGAGAGAGGTAAATTTAAAAAAAAAAACTGAGAGAGGTAAATTTAACTTATATGAAAATCCATTGTTTACATCAAATACAAATATCCTACACTCTTGGTCAAATTTAAAGATGGACACCTACTCAAGTAACTTAATTAAATCATGTAGATTAATTAAGATAAATTTCAAAAAATTAAGACAAGAAAATGAGACTATGAAAATTAAAGTTGATATGCTAGAAAAACTAATTTATAATCTTGCTGACTTTAAAAATCCAAAATTTTCCCCCAATTATGATGTTACTTAGATAATTTTTTTTCTTGATGCTTGTTTATTTTTTATGCTTGCCTATTTTTTTTGCTTGTTTATTTTTTTTCAATATTATTCTACTTAGACGTAGGAATGGTTAGTTAAAAACAGGACTTACTTGAAACTTGAACAACATAGTATTAGGAGGAGGTGAGATGATAGTATGTTAGGGAAGCCTGTCTAAGGAGTCAAGTAGGTTAAGACGTACCCTATTTGGTCTGTTTAGTCCGGTGAAACTAGCCAAAGCTACCTCTCCAAATCCTAAGCTAGTTAGACCAGAGTTTCTTAAAGAGTAATTTGAAAATGATCTTTCTTTAAAAGGCTTTGTCAAGGAAAGGGTTGTTGATCCAATAAGGCTATGGCCAAAGAAGGCCTCTGTGCCTCGCCAAGACCTGGAAGCCGATTATCGAAACTCACTTTTAAATTACTATTTGATAAACTCAAATCTAACACAAGTTTTAATTAAATTTTAGATTTAACGTTAAATCAAAGATAAAAATCATATATATCACAAAACAGATAAGGTAACCTGTTTTGTCACTTAGAATTGGGTGAAATGTTTAAACTAACCAAGTTAATTCAATTTTTAATATACAACATTTTTTATTTTCCAAAATTAAAATTTCAATTAATTTGTTTTTAACATTAAATTCACGGCATATTTCTTTAACTTTTTCAAATTTAATTGTGTCAACTTTGAAAAACCTTAAAGTTTTCAAAATAACTCATCAAACTAAGTCTTGAATGTAATTAGATTAGAATCTAGGACTTGATTGAATTTCATTTTGAATGGTCAAATCTGGTCAACCCGGGCGCCCGAGACCCTCACGGGCGCCGCCCCAGCCTTTCCCGGCATTCGAGGCAGTCAAACCTGCCAATTCAGAGCAACCTGATCTCAGGCGCCCGAGACAGACTCGGGCGCCTCAAAGCCTGTCACGGGCACCCATGTGACCTTACGGGCGCCCGGAAACACCTTTATAAGCCTATGCTCACAGCTTCATTCTCCACACCTCAACGATTTTCTCTCATCCTCTCCTTACTCCTAAGGTGCCTTAAAGCTGCTCAATCTCCTCTATTTTCATAATGCCGCCCCGTATGACTTAATTATGCCTTTACATTTGATTTTACAATTTAATTTCAGTCAATAATGTTAGTTTTTCTACTTAGTAAGCACCGAGTTATCCAGACCGACCCCAGGGCCGAACCCAGTCCTGACCCTAGATTTCCGACCTTAGCTTTATTTAATAAGTTTGTACATACAACGTATAAACCTATTAAGACCAACTATTTAAATAGAAGCTTTTTTACTCAATTTTGCCCTTTAGCAATAGATGTTGTAAACTTCTACCAGTTAGACCAGCTAGTGTATTGCACCGGTCCTATCAACACGAACTTGTGTGTAGAATTTTACAATAATTTGGTCAAAATTGATGACTTTTGCTACTCTACCACTGTCCAAACCATTCCACTCACCATCAGGCCTACCCTTTTCAACCGTTTTCTTGGATTACGACCCTCTCAGACCACATTCAGCAGCTATCCTCCAACGGATCTTCCCTTTGCTCCTCCATATTCACATATCACCCTTGATACTCTCTATTCTTACTTTTTCGGATAGGAGAGGGGCCCAACGGTACAGAAATTTCAGTCCGTCGATCTGCGCATTCAGGACTACGTTCTTTACAGAGTCCTGATCCGCTGCATTCTTCCTTTGACCTCTCGAGATATAGCGGCTATGTGACCCTTCCACACCTTCCTACTATACGCGATGATCCACCACCTGGACTTAGACATTGGACTACATATGTTCTAGACGATCATCTACGCTTCCAGTGTATCCACTCATTCCAGAGTACGGACACCCTACTGTCACGTTCTCACTTCCCTCCTTCATCACCATGGTCGCGACATCTCTGCTGGAGAGGTCATCACTATGACCGAATATGACGAGATAGGGCCAAGGAATTTGACGAGGCCACCAGGTTATCTCGTGGGGACGACGAGGTGCTCGACGTCGGGTCGACTCGGACGACGATGTGGATGTTGACGTAGCAATCTCGCCGCCGAGATCGAGGAGCAGCTGCGAGAGTCTCCACCACCACCGCCCTCTCAGACTACGGATCAGCGACTTGCTCGGATAGAGATGGAGGATCATAGTCTCCGAGAGGAGATGGAGGCTCATCACGTCGAGCACATGGACGCCCTGCAGGCCCGATACGATGCAGACCATGCCCTACACGATGTGTTGATGTCGATGTTTCGGTCGTGGCACCCCGGCCCATTTTGGCCTCCTGTCCCATCTTCTTAGACCAGAGTTGCATTTCTGATGATTTGACTTTCCCTACTTTGTAGGGTTGACTTGTTGACTCACATTATGCACTTGACTTGGTTACTTCTATTGATGGAGACAAAGGAAGTGAACAAGTTGCCCAACAAGCTAACGATATGGATCATGCTCAACCCACTCTAGAAGATGTTGATGATCCATTATGCATCAAAGGAGGCTCAATTACAAGGGCTAAGGCTAAAAAGATGAAAGAAGCACTTAATGTGCTAATTGAAGATGTTAAAGCCAAAGCTACCATTGAAGAAGGTTTGACCAAGAGCAAGTCATACGGCTCAGTCAACATAATTCAAGCCTTAGATGAGCTTAACTAGTCTCCTTAGTCTCTTGTCTATGTAAGAAGGATATGTTAATTTTGTGGGTTCAATTTAGGCTCAATTTCTAGCTTTATTTGAGTTGTAATTGTGCCAAGAGCTCAATAGGCCTATGTAGTCTATATAGGCCTCTTCTAAATGGGCTTCCTTTTGGCCTTTTAGGGTTTTTAGGTCACCCTATAGCTTATTCAACATGTAACTTTTGGCTTATTCAATCTACTACATGGTGAGACTCTCACTTGTTGGTTCTTCATTGAACTAGAGCTTATCAAGGCATCCCCTTGTGGCATTCAAGACTTATCAACCTCCATCCCAAGGTTGTGGCGTCTATCTTCTTCTTCTTCTATACCAAGGTTCGTGCTTCCTTAAGCATTGGGTCGAGGTTTCATCCTTTCATTCTCCATCTTTTCGATTTAGACTATCTTTCTATCTTTCTTCCATTTGTTGTGTGTTCTTGAGACTTCTTCTCATGGGTTCGCATCATCTATTTTATTTATCTGCTTCATATTTGACTTATATGTTAGGGTTGTGCTTAGTAGAATAGGACTATTATCATTTGTGCTCTCAAAATGTTTTCAAAACTAGTATTCAATGTCTTTCGAAAAATCATTTTTTTTAAAATTCTCCCGACTTAGATTTTTTTTTGAAAAATTACCCCCTTTAAAACTAAGGTTTTCTACGCAATGGATTTAGCCTAGGCTTTAACCCTAGAATTGCATGCTCCTATAGATCTAGAAGTCAGCATCTCACAAGCACATTAGGACACTTTGATTGATAACCTAGACTGGGTGGAGATGCTTAGGTCTATGCCTTGACTCAAGATGCTTTATGTCAGTGCATCTAGAGTAGTTGGGGCAATAAATACATTTGAACAGCAATCAAGCTAAGTGTTCAAGCTTAGAAAATATAACTTGATCAGATCACTTAACTTAACTAACCCTAGAGAAAGCTGCTATTATATTACAGTTAGTAAGTAGCGAACTGGGTTAGACAGGACTCGAAAGAGTACAATTTAGTTGGTTTGATTCTTTTTGTTGCTTGGACTCACTAGAATTGGTTCAATAAGTGCTTTCAATTTTTACAAAATAAGTTGGCTCTGGATCACAATTGTTTTTTGATATATGACAAAGGGGGATAGAAAAAAGAGAGAGAGAAAAAGAAAATTTTTCGCAAAGTAAAGTTAACTTTTCAAATGCATTAAATTTTCAAATGCAAATTTTTCTTGCAAAAATGTTTTAAGTTCAAATTTTTTGCAAAAGATTTCATGTACTTTTAATTGCAAAAGTTTTCAAGTACTTTTAAAATATTTTTAAGTGCACAATATTTTTCAAGTATTTTTCTAAGTGCAAAATTTTGTTTTGCTAATTGCAAAATATTTTTTGCTAAGTGCAAAATATTTTTTCCTAAGTGCAAAATTTTGTTTTAAGTGCAAAATATTATTTTCAAGTACAAAACATTTTCCCAAGTACAAAATACTTTCTATGTGAAATTCTTTTTGCAAAATATTTCTAAGTGCAAAGTATGTTTTTAAGAACAAATTTTTAAGAGAAGTTAAAATTCCTTTTCCAGAAAAATTTATTAATCTTTTCAAAAAGGTTTCTTAACTTTTTCTACTTCAAAAGTTTTGCAAAATACACTTGGTCAAAATTTGTTGATCTTTATTTCACAAAAAGATTTTTTTCCTCAAACTTGTTTGAAAAACTGCATATATATGAAAGCTTCAGGGGAAGAATATCTAATTTAGGGGGAACTTAGTGCATGTTTTCCAAAAATTAGTTTTCTTAAAAGAAAGAAAAAATAAACATGTTTGTTTGAAATACCTGCTTTGTATGTTTTAACTTAACTTTTGAACTAAGTTGCCATAAATCAAAAAAGGGGAGATTGTTGGTGCCGGAAGCTCCAAGATCGAACCTAAGTTTTGATCATGGCAAAGAGTTCATAAGTTAATGTTATATTGTGATCTAATAAATTTGTTTAAGTGCGCAGGAAAAGTTCTAGGTAAGCTAGGCATGAAATCCTGGTTCGTAGAATTAGGCAATAAGTCTTGGCCGAGGGGTGGGCACCTAAGACCTGACCGAGGGTTGGGCAATAAGTCCTGGTCGTTGACTGGGCACAAAGTCCTGATTCGAGGAATTGGGCAATAAGTCCTGGCCGAAGGCTGGGCATCGAAGACTTGACCGAGGGTTGGGCAAAGTCCTGGTCGTGGACTGGGCATGAAGTCCTGATCTGAATGATCGGGCAAAAGTCCAATCGAAGGAGCCGGTTGGCAAAAAGTAAATTCTCCTAAGAGGAGTAGGCGAGGACGCGTTCCCCGTAGGAGGGAACACTAGGTGTCGGTTCGACCTAGGGTTTCATTTGGGAAGCCCAAAGTCAGAACCAAGACAGTGCAGGTTGTTAACTGAACTTAATTTGGGCACGAAGTCCTGATCCGAAAGATCGGGCAAAAGTCCAATCGGAGGAGCCGGTTGGCAAAAGGTAAATTCTCCTGAGAGGAGTAGGCGAGGACGCGTTCCCCGTAGGAGGGAACACTAGGTGTCGGTTCGACCTTGGATTTCATTTGGGAAGCCCAAAGTCAGAACCAAGACAGTGCAGGTTGTTAACTGAACTTAATTTATGTATTACTTGTGTTTTGGAACTAAACCTGGTTGCAGGAACAAAGAATGGAATTCTCTGCTTCCCAGGCACCTGATCATACAGGCGCCTGTATGAATATAGGCGCCCCAGAAGGGTGTTTTCCAGCAGTCTGCGAAGCTAAGCCTCTACGTCAGCAAAGGAGGTGCCCGCGACCATACAGGCGCCCCAGTCGTCCTAGGCGCCCTAGTTGTAGGGATAAGCGCTGGCCAAGTCTGTGAATGAGGATTCACGCAAAAGTGCACACATGTCTGGCGCCCCATTCAACACAGGTGCCCCAGACGACTATATATAAAGGGGTTCACCCCCTTGCTTCCAGACAACACTTCTTCCAACGCAAATACGACGCTTCCATCAGCGGACCAAACACATACTACGACGCTTCCATCTCATTCGAGAGATCATCGATAGAGGAGATGTGAGGATATGCAGAGTACACACTGATTCTAACATCGCAGATCCTTTGACCAAGGCTTTGGCACAAAAGAAGCATGATGGTCATACCAGGTCACTCGGTATTAGATACTACAGTGATTGGCACTAGTGCTAGTAGGAGATTGTTAGTAGGAACCCCAGAGCCAATTATATGATGATTGACTAGGGACATTTTGTATCATATTCTATTATTAATAAAGGCATGTTTGGTTATTATACTTACTTTGTATTTGTGTCAAATAACTAAGTATAATAATGTCCTTGGGTAGTAGGTTCTTATCTACATTATATCGATTGGTTGAATCGATAGTGAGATGATGTAGAGAACACTACTCTAAACTATTCCTAGTCAAGTATTAATATTCAAGGGCAATATTAATACATGGAGACTAGCATGTAGGTCAACTGATGACTTGAGCTCACAAGTCATGGATATGTGATATCAACTTGACACATGGGTATTCATTGGAGAATGTGTACTGAATGACCCGCCATGAGACAGTTTCATAGATTGTCATATGAGTGTCATAAACTTTCTCATGTGACTATTGGTATGAATAGTCCTTAGACCTGAAGTCACTACGGTTCCCTACATAAGGAGTTATGTACTTTGGTATCGTCAAACGTCACCCGTAACAGGGTGGACTATAAAGGCGATCACTGGGTATGTAATGAATTATGTGGAGGGATGTGAGTGATGTAGATGGGATCTATCCCTCCCATATGACGGGAGTGATATCTGTGGGCCCCTTGATCGAGTAGGACTGCTAAAACGCATGGCCATGCTCAATTGAGTCAATTTGAGATATTGATCTCAATTGTTTGAGTGAGTCTACTCGGGGATCAAGAAACACAAAGATTGATCGAGGATGACACGGTCTATGCCTCATTGGTCAATCAAGATATCGAGGATAGAATGACAAGGTCATACATTGCCATAGTCACGAAGGTTAAGTCGGATCTCGACTTTCTTGTTACTTGGGTAGCATTGATGCATTGCTAGATGCCGCTCATTGCTTTTGTGTCTAAATTGGTTTAGACACATTGTCAACGTTACGAGAGCCTATTGGGTCACACACAGAGGACATGATGCTTCGGAGATTAATTTATCTTGGTTTGGCTAAGATTTAATCGGAATTGGATTAATTGAGTTAGACTCAAGTGAATCCAATTGGATTATGGATTGAGATCTAATTTAAGTTAAACTCATTTAGATTAGACTCAACCACAATTGGATGAAATATTAATTCATTAAAATGTTTAATGAATTAATAAGAGAGGAAGAAGGAGAGTTTCTCACCATTAGAGAGTTACATAAAAAGTTAGAGAGTTACATTAAAATGTTTAATGAAGGGAAGTTTAAAAGGCAAAAACTCCTCTTGATATGAGTATAAAAGAGCTTGTCCCTTGTCATTTGGATGACAACTTCTCATTTTCTTTCCCCTCTTCCTTCTCTTCTCCATCTTGGCCGAAACCCACATCTTGGGTTCTTGATGTTTTGTGAACTACCTCAAGTTGCTAGCACAACTAAGGTAGTTCTTCTCCGAAGTAGAGATATCGTGTTCGTGTGGATACGAATAGAGGCACGGACACTTGAACGTGCAAGAGATCCGGCGGCGCTTAGACGAGCGGGATAAACGTAAGGGCACGCTCCAAAGGTATACACTGTAGATAGATCTATTAGATAGATGATTTCGTACGAGTTTTTCTTTCGCATGGATCGCTCGAGGGATCTTATTTCCGCTGCGTTTTTGTGTTTATTTCACCTGAAGATCCTAACAGTGGTATCAGAGCCACTTGCGAAAGATCGTATGAAGTTTTATGCACTTTTATATGTGATATAGGAGTAGGACAATTTTTTTTTATGGGTTGCATATAATAGTGTGAATATTTTGTCATTACGCAAAAGTTTGTGTTGATCAAACTAAAAGGCTATAACATCATCATTCATATGATAGCGTGCTATAGTCTGATCTCTCTTGACAAAATATTATAACCATTGGTGTTAATGTTGATGAAGTTGTGTCAATCTGTTGTGAACAGATTATGCAATTTTGTCGCAAGAATGCACCAATGGAGTTTCTACTCTTAAGCGATTTTTATATTGCACTCATAATAAAATCAATGTCCTAAATCTATTGTGTATAAATGATGACATAGTGAATGGTTATGGCCTTAACCCCAATGTGATTGGATGCATGTGTGTGTGTGCATGTTGTAATTCATAATACGGCCTGCGTGTCGTGCCTTGTGTCTATTCTTCCTAATTGTAAATTAGATTTAGACTCGAATGTAACTCGAGTTTTCCAACATTGTAATGTACAAAAGAGGAATGGAGTGTCCATTGAAGAATGAAGTTACAAGGAAGATGCCAACCACACATGATGTCCGGAGGATGCTCTTGGAGAAGAAGTTATCCTTAGGTTGACCATTGATCTTCTCATTGGCTTGAGAAGATCGTAGTATACTGGTCATAACCATGTCACATTTCCTTGCTTATATATTGATATATACTATGTGTATATATGTGATGCATGCTTAGATGTTAATCTTAATTAAGTCAACTCAATATGCCTACCAAGGTTCGGTACTCATAAACTACTTCAATCATTTGTTGTTGGGTTTGCCAAAGCAAAGCAACGCATTTTATCTTGGTAGAGTGCGAGTGGACAATTATGATGTCCCGCTATCGAACTTTGGGTGAGACTTAACTAAGTCACCTCAATTGGATTGAGAAACATAAAGGCATATCCCAAAAGTTGGGAAATTGGGTAAGAAGAAAAATTATACTAAGTCTTGGGCGATTAGCCAAAGCTAACTCAAGATGATGTGTAATGTGAATCTTAACCCTTTTTCAAGAGTTGCATACGATGTAATTGGTAAAATTTTACCTACCTAATTGTACCGAGTCTTGGGCGATTAGCCAAAGCTAACTCAAGATGAAGTATAATTTGGATCTTGTCCCACATAAATGTAGTCGCTGTTTGGTTTAGAGCTAGTAGTGTGAGCAAAGTAAGTTTGCCTACATCCATGACTAGCCCCTACAAAAGCTCTATGATTTAGTGGGAGTATCATTTAATTAAAGGCCTAATTAAATGATCTAGATATGATACTTATTTCTGCATGTTGTGTTGTTGTAGATCACCATGTCATCTAATACGTCGAACACACTCTCTCTGCGATCTTTCCTTGAGAAGGACAAACTCAACGGAGCTAATTTCCTAGACTGGTACAGGAACTTGAGGATAGTCCTCAAACAAGAACGTAAACTGTACGTTCTAGAGCAACCCCTTCCAGAAGCACCCGTCGCTACCGTCACCCGTGCTTAAAAAGATGCTTACAAGAAGCATCAGGATGATGCATTGGATGTATCATGCCTAATGCTTGCCACCATGAACTCTGAGCTTCAGAAGCAACACGAGAACATGAATGCACATGATATGGTTGAGCATCTAAAACAACTATATCAAGGGCAAGCTAGGCACGAGCGCTTTGAGGTGTCCAAAGCCCTATTTGCATGCAAGATGCAAGAGGGAACTCCTGTAGGAACTCACGTACTCAAGATAATTGGGTATGTGGAGACCCTTGAAAGACTAGGATTCCCACTGGGCCAAGAATTGACAACAGACCTTATCCTGCAATCGTTGCCGGAGGGTTATAATCAATTTGTCATGAACTACAACATGAATGAAATTGATAAGCCTTTACCTGAGATGCTCAACATGTTGAGAACTGCTGAGCCCAATCTCAAGAAAGCCAAGACCAGTAATGTACTGATGGTTAACAAAGGCAAAGGAAAATGGAAGCCTAAAGGCAAGGGTAAGACCCAAGCCAAAGGCAAGGCCAATTCTACTACATCCAAATCCAAAGCAAAGTGCCTAAGGAAGGGACCTGCTTCCATTGTGTGAGACCGGACATTGGAAGAGGAATTGTAAACTCTACCTGGAGGGAAGCAAAAGAAGAAAAAAAGTGAGACTTCTGCCTCAGGTATTTTTGTGTATAGAAGTCAATTTATCTATCTCTTCTTCTTGGGTATTAGATACCGGATGTGCTTCGCACATTTGTACTAATGTGCAGGGCCTTCAAAGAGCTAGATCATTGACCAAGGGGAAGTGGACCTACGAGTAGGCAACGGAGCAAGAGTTGCTGCTATTGCTGTAGGAACATATTTCTTGTCTTTGCCCACTGGGCTTATCCTAGAACTAGAAGAGTGCTTTTATGTACCTGCATTAACTAAGAACATTATTTCAGTATCTTGTTTGGACAAGAAAGGGTTTTCATTTACCATAAAGAACAAATGTTGTTCTATAATACTAAATGATATGTTCTATTGTAATGCACCATTGATAAATGGACTCTATCTTCTAGATCTAGATAACCCAATCTATAACATAAATACCAAACGGTTCAAACCAAATGATTTGAACCAAGCATATCTCTGGCATTGTCGCTTAGGACATATAAATGAGAGTCGCATATCCCAGCTCCATAAGGATGGATTACTGGACTCATTTGATTTTGAATCATATGAGACATGTGAATCTTGTCTTTTAGGCAAGATGACCAAGACTCCATTTAGTGGACACGGCGAAAGAGCGACAGAGTTGTTAGGACTCATACATACTGATGTATGTGGCCCTTTCAATGTCGCAGCTAGAGGAGGCTATCAGTACTTCATCACTTTCACTGATGATATCAGTAGGTATGGCTATGTGTATCTCATGAAACACAAGTCAGAATCCTTTGAAAAGTTCATAGAATTCAAGAGTGAAGTACAAAACCAACTTGGCAAAAGTATTAAGATGCTTCGATCAGATCGAGGTGGTGAATACCTTAGCCAAGAGTTTCGTGACCATCTAGCAGAGTGTGGGATCATATCCCAACTCACTCCACCTGGAACACCACAGTGGAATGGTGTGTCCGAGCGGAGAAATCGTACTCTATTAGATATGGTACGATCGATGATGAGTCAGACGGATCTTCCTACTTCCTTCTGGGGTTTCGCTCTAGAGACAGCTCTTTTCACACTTAACCGAGCTCCATCAAAGGCTGTTATAAAGACACCATATACGATATGGACTGGGAAGAGTCCCACGATGTCTTTTATGAGGATTTGGGGTTGTGAGGCTTACGTTCGACGTCAAGTCTCAGATAAACTAGGACCCAAATCTGATAAGTGCTACTTTGTAGGATATCCCAAGGAAACAAAGGGATATTACTTTTACAATCCCACACAAGGCAAAGTGTTTGTCGCTAGAAATGGTGTTTTTCTAGAAAAGGAGTTTATTTCTAGAAGGACTAGTGGGAGTAAAATCCATCTTGAAGAAGTTCAAGATGCAGATAGTACTGAGGCCTTAATGGACATTGAACAGGCACCACAAGATGTTGTGGATCATGAGGTTGTTACACAAGAAGTTGTGGAACAACAGGCTGTTCAAGTAGACCAACCTCCTCGCAGATCTGATAGGATACGTCGTCAGCCTGAGAGATACTCTTTTCTCTTGTCTGACCATGATGACGTGACGCTCATTGAGTTGAATGAGCCTACATCCTATCAAGAAGCTGTGATGAGCCCAGATTCTGAGAAATGGCTAGAAGCCATGAGGTCCGAAATGGAATCCATGTACACTAACCAGGTATGGACTTGGTTGATCCACCTGAGGGGATTAAACCCATTGGGTGTAAGTGGGTCTTTAGAAGAAAGACTGACATGGATGGACTCATGCATACCTACAAAGGGCGATTGGTAGCTAAAGGTTTCAAGCAGATTCATGGTATCGACTATGATGAAACCTTTTCCCCAGTTGCGATGCTTAAGTCTATTCGGATCCTGCTTGCTATTGCAGCTTACCATGATTACGAGATCTGGCAGATGGATGTCAAAACCGCATTCCTAAATGGGAATCTACTCGAGGATGTGTACATGACACAACCTGAGGGTTTTGTAGATCCAGAGCATGCTGGAAAGGTATGTAAGTTGCAAAGGTCCATTTACGGGCTAA